>JAHZNB010004449.1:0-14637 GCA_027744295.1 Callyntrura guangdongensis
TTTTCTGGGTCTCTCACATTCCCCCATGTGATTATATGTACGACTACAACACACCCGTTCCAATGAAATAGTACTTTATCATCGCTCTTCAAAGACTTGTGAAATGCAATTATTATACAAAACATTGTCTAGTAGACAAGCATCCAAACTCTCATTGGAGACGACCTTATTATGAATTACGATGGCTGCTTACTAAATGTAAATTGCTGATGCACAAAAATAAAATGGTTGAGCTGGCTAGAAGAAATGATAAAAACTGAATTTATGAAAAATTCGCACATGTCTACTGATATTCATGGTTCGATACACGCTTCATTTCCATTTCATCAAAACTATATTTCCAACTCTACGCAAATATCCAAAGTAGCCTCAGGACTTTAATTACATATTGAGATCATGGACACGGTTCACGTCCCCGTTCTGGACAAAAAATTGTATACTTCATCCAAAATACATATATTTATGGAAAATAAACATGTTTTCTTGGAGTAATATTATAGCTTTAAGAAGATAATGATAATTTCGTGTACTAAGCATATTATATTTAATATGTTACTGGAGAGTTTGAATTGAGTGAATGGTCTTGGTTGACTACCCTTTGAAAGAAAACTTGATTAGCATTTTTTTTAAAGATTTCTGTATCCTGTATTTTTGAGTTGTGCATTAGGGCTAGACCACTCACTAGAGTCACTAACCAGGGGCGTGTTTGTAATTTGCACCTGTCCGATAAGAACAGGATGGTAAATGGAATAGCAGCCACAATACAATTCTGTGTACCTATTAACGAGGGTATATCCGTTTCTTATTTTCATGTCGATGCTCATGCTCTCAACGACCGGAACCGGACGGTTTAGGTTTGACTTTAAAATATCAAGTAGTTTCTACAGTGAGGTAATTCACAACAACGACTTATATCAGCATTTTTTTACGGATGTGCTTCTTCCTATAAAGCAATGATGAGTTTTTCAAAGGAAAAGTTCTGTACAAAATACATCTATCCTCTATATATCATTTTTATAAGAGACATGAAAACTGCGATGTTAGTAAGTGGAAGCCTTCAGTCTCGTTTTAACCACGATATTTGGAATACTAAATTTTCTGTATTTATTTCGTGGTATTTTTCGAATTCACACGAATTATAAAGAAAAATGAGAGTTTCACCATTAGTGAAAAGTATCATCGTAAGTGACAATATTCATTGATGTACAAATAAATTGTTTAAATTTTCACAAGATTATGCTGAGAGTATTTGGTTTTGTAGGCATTTCTGCTTCTCCTGCTCCTCCCCGTGGTTTTTGGAATAACAACTAGAGATATGAGAGTAAAACGGAACGGTTGGGGATACCCACCAGATCCTCCACCTGACAGAGACTGGCAGGACTCCCAGAAGGAAGTTGGGAGCAGTGTTGGAGAAGTAGTACCAGAACCGGTATTACGAAGAACTTCGTATGGAAATCATTACCGATATTGGCCAACTTATTCAAGAAGGAATCACAATTACAACAGCGGTTACTACTAATTAATCCCGTATGCATTTTTTTAGTGCGTTATGGAAAATGATCACTATAGAATCCAGTATAATGTTATTAATTCAAACTGTTTTTATTTCATTCTGTTATATCTAAGGCAAAAGGCGTGGCGTGTTTACTTCTCGCTACTTTTATCATGAGTTTCCTGGTTCATCCTCGTTAGTATCGATTAAATAATTAAAATTCCATAATTATTTATTACTCTGTCCACTGGACACACGACCCAACCATAGTCTACCTACACTATGAAATCGCACGTTTTTGTGATTTAATAAAGCTTTAGTTAATTATTCTACTTCCGTTTTAGCTGTATATAGTTGAAGGCATAGGTCCAGCAAGAGCAATCAAAATCCTTTCAATAAAACACATTCTTTTCTTCTTGACATCTTCAACAACTTCACTAGAGTGCACTACCAACCAACTATCTCACTTTCCGTTACCTAGTAAGGAATAGTTGATCAAACTAGCAATTGTCACATTATTGCCATTATTCATTCCTTGCTTGTCTTCCAACTTCAGTTACTCGTTATAAATTACATTCTGATACCTCTCTTAACTGCATAGCAACAATTCAGCAGCAACACTATATTGTCACTGCTAAATGATAATAATAATAATAATAATGACACTACTTACATATCATCATCTTTCTTTTCCTTCTTTTGGAAACTCTGCATTTTTAAGTTTACTTAACAGTGGTAATAAGCGTCATAAAAAGCAAAAATGAACTACATAAACACCAAAGAAGCAAAAACAAGGTCCCTTTTTCTACGAGAAGGTACTAAGATAGTATTACGATTTATTTACGAAAACTAGTATATTCAACTAAAAAGCTTTCAAAGGCACTACTTCGTTTTGTAGTATAAAATTAATGATGAAACTGGTCTTTTTTGGTTCTAATTCTTTTCACCATTCCTTTCACAATAATTTCATTATTACATTTGAAGTAAAAGTAGGAAGTATAATATACTTATGTAGTATATAGGTACATGTTTTTGCGTATTAGTATGTTGTGCTGTGTGTGATAGTTGTGTTGTGATTGTGGATGATGATATTTCCTATGCAAATATAATGCCAAAACTGTCATTTCACAGCTCCAAGTGAACACTTTTGGTAAGATCCCATTTCAATCGGCGCATCATCCACTTGACATGAGCCTGACAAAGCGAGTAATTTAGTTGTGAGCATTCGCTACTGGCGCAGTTTTTCGACTCGACTTGTTGGACTAGATCACTTTCTTTTTGTTGTAACTGCCGTTCCATTGTTTCCACGCTGTCACAATTTCCCGCGCCAAGAGGAAAGTTGAGTACAATGTCGTCAGTTTTATTTCCATTCAGTGCTTGGATTATGTTCAAACATAGCTGTATGATCGCCCGCCGATGATGCCATAGTGACTCATGACCTTCATACAAAAGGACTCTATTCTCGTTATCATCCAATTCCTTCAAAAGCAGTGAGATTCCATCCGGTCGAAAGTTGAGAATACACTCCAGAAGATTTTGGCGGTAGTGGCAACCGCTGTAATCTGAAACGTTTGATTTTAACCATATAGTTGACTTGTGCAGTTCCTGATCTAAAAATGCCTCCTTTTGGTCTTTTGCCAGGATCGTTTTATCATAATTTAGAACCACTTCTAGTAACCAATATCTGTAACTCCAGGCGTGATAGTTTGTACTATAGCGTCTGATAGGTTCCTCGATCATGTCTATTTCTTGTGATATGAAATTTTCAATCCTACTTGGCTCCACAAGACCTTTTTGAAGAGCTCTCCTTATTAGCCAACTGTAATAAAATGTATGAAAACATTACATAAGCTGATTTATGATTTGTTTAAAAAAATATACCTACAGCAATATATTCACCAACCGTCTGTATGTAAATCCTTCAGGACACTTGGGCTTTCTACTCATAACCAGCGAAACAAGTCTTTGCTCCTTTTCCAAAACCTCTAAAGTCGAAGGAGTAAACGTCTCCCTTCTATAATTCCACGCTACCGTCAGGTCAGGGTTGATTATGATTAAAATTCTGCTGAGCATGAGTCCACGAGACATTCTTTCAAACTCGGAAAGGCAACTTAATTTACGTGACAACTCCTTCTCCCGTCGGGACACCCCACCATTGTTACCGTTTGCAGAACCTTGTCGTGGTCCTCCTCCTGGACTTGTAACTCCCGTTAAAGACTGAATGGACGACTTTCTCCCTTTCCGAAAAATCCACAGAAACTGATGATAGGAATGTTTGTACAGGTAAGGAACACACCATGACTCCAATCCTAACTTGTGAACAGTTACATCATGAAGAACAGGTGATTGATTTAATTTGCTCTCGCAGGGGATTATGTCGAACTCATCCCTGATAAAATATACCATAAAATAACCCACAATTAAATAAAATACATATTGAACTCTCAAAGTTCATCAAATTCGTCAAAACTCACAAAAATTCGTCTTTTTCGAAAACATTGTTTAGATTTTGCAGAATCTTATCACACAGCTCTGCCAGGTTTTCGTCCCTCCCCTGATTATAGTTGGTTCCATTATTACTTTCAGTACTACCGGTAGGACCCATGTCGAGTACCACCACAGTTATTGCTGTCAGATGAAGAGGGGCACTTGAAGGGCTGAGCAAAAATATTAATGTTCCTCCAGCCCACTTTCCAGTTTAAATTTTTAAACAAAATACTGTCTCTGTTATGTTGTCCGTTATGTATTGCTGACAAAAAGATGTCGTTTAGTTAGCTACTAACTACTGATCAGGGGCTTCGTAACGACATCCTAAATATTCACCAGAGTAACATTTCTCCTCCTTTAACCTAACTATTCTAACACACTTAACGTAAATGTATAATTGAAAAAAACTTTTACGAATAGTAACTACGTGCTGGTTTTGGTCAATGGGGTAGGAGCCTGTTTTGCATTGCAAATCTACAAAATACAAATCATATTCCGATTAAAGAAATGAGAGATTGAAAAACTACAAAATTGGGAAAGCTGCGTTTGCACGATGCCCCAGACACGGAAGGAATGAGTGCTTTTACATGCGCGACTGAATAATGCTTTAAAGTCAGCTGAATAAAACAGATGCTTTTTCCCAAAATAAGAGTTTTGACGACAGAAATCGCTACCTGTCTGTATGCTCGGCTCTTACGACGACTGTCATTCGCTTGTTTTTGTTGTGATTTGACTTGTCTTCTCGTCGAGACTCGTGAGTGGTAATTGGCGCAGTCATCAGTGAGTGAAAGTGTCAAAAGTCTAAACACGCAAACCCGTAAGAAAGTATTAATATTTGACAGTGACAGACGTTACATAAATACATTTGATTTTGTGAAAAGTTTCTCCGTTTTCCAATATAATTTGAGCAGAAAAAATGAAGGAAGATCATGCGGAAAACTTGATAACGGAAATGGAGAGCCGGGTGGCTGCTTTGGAAGAAAGATTGTTTGGAGACGAGATTGATTCTAAATCGCAACAGAAAAGACAGGTAAAAATTTAAAAATTAAAACAATATACGAGAGAGGGCATAGTTTAGATGAATCGTTGCAAAAATGGATTCTGAAGGATGTACTAATTTGTAAAAAAAATTATTGGAGATTGACCATATGATGTCGTCAACAATTAAAAAAATGTATTGCCTACCTACACAACAAAAGATTTCAAGTTGTTCTACTACTAGGGTTAAGTAAGTTGACTGGCACAAGTCTCAAACACTACTTCCGACCATCCATCTCTCTATTTTTATTATCTACACCTCATTTTCACGTGTACTGTAAACTTTTACAGGTGTTACACCTGTAAAAGTTTACAGTACACGTGAAAATGATGAACGTCGTGTACCTTTTGTACCTACATAACCAATCCTAGTAAATGTGACACTAATGTCACAGTAATGTTCTTTTGTTTCCTTGGCAGTACAAACATTTTCTCATATATTGCTACAATTAACTGTGTCATGTGTAGTGTGTAGTCGTAGTCACACACAGCACACGTCGTTCCTTATCGTTTTTATGGAATGAGTATGACTTTATTAAAGTTCATATTGTAAAACATTGGAACGTTGGTGGTTGTACAAAAATGTGCCACGTACGCAATCGGAAGTTCGAACATCACAGGAAGGATTACAGCAAGGCAGAGACTTACAAATGCCTATGTATTACTAACGTACACGAATGTCGTAAAGTAAAATTACCTAGATTTATTCAACACTAACATTTAAGATTTTTTTGCTGTAGGTTATTGAGGAAGTCGTCCAAATAAACGGACAAATTCAACGGGCAGTGGCTAACAGAGAAGCTATTGCTCAACTGATGAAAAAAGGTAACAAAGATATTTTTAATACCTTAGCAGAAAACCTGTCGTCCCATATTTAGCTATGCAATTTTAACCGAATTATTTCCATATTTTACTTGAACAGTTGAAGAAATGATTGAATACCTGGAATTTGAAGAGAATAACCAGTTACTGGGAGGAGAGGTGAAAGCAAACGCCGTGATAGCGGCTGAACCCGTAATTCGACAAATGTTCGCACTAGTGAAAGGAATCAGTCTCCAAGAAATGAACGAGGCAATGAATAGTGAAGCTTTAAGAAGTGCGGTTTATACGAAAAATCATGTAGCGGTTCTGTTTGTATGCTAGACTGATTTCAATCTTTACATATGTTATCCTATTCCTGTGATTTTATATAGATTTAACAACGTTATCCGGTGAACTAGCCAGAGTTAAATTAATTCAAATGGAGCAAAAGGATAGATATGAACTTCTTTGTCACAAAATTGGAGCTATTGAAGAAGTCATCGGCATTTTGGTAAGCAAAAGCAAGAAGAAATTTGGGGTAGACAGTAGACGATATGACATATCTTTAATTGGACAGAGTTTATATGTTGCGTTTACAATATATTTATTTAATTTTACAGGGAGAAGGGGTTCTTAATACCAGCTAACTTGAAAAATATGCACAAAACTGTCAAGTAAATTCGCTATTATTATGTGCAATTTGTAACAGCTGTACATGTATTTTAAAGTTTAGCATAGAATATAAACTCATTTTATTAAATTAATAAGTGTCAGCTTATATTTCTTTTGAAATTGATATTGCTTAACTTTGTTTATAGCTCGCAAGAAATAAAAACTCAGCGTATAATATTAAACATTATTATACTCCCCAAAACCTAACCACGCTAATTTGTCTATGGGTGTAGGCATTTTAGAATGTATAGGATCCAGTTTCCTATGACGAAAGACATGACACATTTTATTATAAAAAATAGATTTCATGCTAAACTCTGATTTTCTTCGAAACCATCAGAGAAGACTTCGGGTAATTACTGGCACTTTAACGGTTACCGAGCCACGAAATGAAATGTTGCCAAAAAACTCATTACATTGCCTACACTGTTTGCGCACTGTAGTAAGCACTTGATGTCAACCAATATTTCAAATTATTTTTACGGCCTCCCTTGTCTAACGGGCAATCTCCTAGTTTCAGTTCAATAAGCAGTCATGAATCAAATACACATGTTTCTTTTTGTGTTATATTTATGGGTAAGGTCATGGACCTTCCCTCACTCGGCGATATTTTGAAATTGATTACTACGCTGCTTGTACAAAAAATCTAAACAACGAAACAAAATGTTCATTGTTTCTTCCGTACAGCATCTATCCCCACTGCCTTCAGATACACTTCCTCATTTTCTTGTGTAGCGTCTTGTGCAGAGCCATTGCACCTAATTACGTATTCCTAAATTCAACACGATAGACCATAGACCTACTTCTTGCATTGTGCGAGAAAAAATCTACTTCCGGGATGGGAAATACGCGCACGCAGTTCATCGCTTGGCTGGCATCAAAAATCAAACCGGAACGGTATTACACTGCTTTGTACTGTGTATTTTACAGTCAAATGGAACATATCGGTGCACATTGCACACACACACACAGTGTATGTAAAAGCAGCCAATTTAATTTTGAAGACGTCTAAATGTCTGGCAGTAGTGCAACGTACCTCACAAATGATAGAAATCTCCTGTAGCATCCTCTCATCCGCCAGAGATATATGTTTATGACTCCCTCCATTATGCCAACTGTCGTGCTCTCAAATGGACCCGAAATATTTTGCAAAAACATTTGTAAATCGTAAAACACTAAATGAAACAAAGTAAAGTGGAGCTGTACACTTGTGTTTGTTGATATATATCGATATTTTAATAAATACTGGAACGGGGTGATTATAGGGGTTCATACTATTAGAACTGCTGTACGCCTCTTTTCCAATAAAACCCCTTAATTATCATTAATGCACAGACGGTAACCTGTTTTTTCTACTTTTTGACAGCCTCCTGGAAATGGCCCGAACCCGACTAATGATGTAAAAGGGCAATAACATTGTCTGTCGCAAATGTGTGCACATACATTATCAGTACATTTTATTTTTAACTATAAAAGCATTTATTACCAACTGGTAATAGAAAGGACACTTGTGCATGTGATGAGAAAATATAGCATTAGTGTTTTTTTTCGATTAGCATGTGGCATTCAAGTACTTACATAGTATTTTTTCTACCAAGTGACGTTGTGGGTGAATATATAATGTGTAGAGAAATAAATGAGGCATAACGTATTGAAGCATTGCTAATTTCATTACGACTTCTAGAACAATACGTCGACTGTCTTGTTTCCATTTTTTTTTATGGAAGGTCTGTGGATCTGGTTACTGGTTACGAGAAAGGATTTGGTGACGCGCTGAGGGGAAATGCATTATTATAGAGCTTATGAGTTGGCTTGTTGTACAGACAGTGGTAGCCATAAATGTAATTTGTGATGAAAGTGATGATGATAATGATGAGGGAGTAAACCAAGGAAAGTTTATTATATTAACAGGCAACCAGGATTTAAGAACGTGTACCGGTGGCACGTTCGACTTTATTTGGGTTTGAAGGACAATTAGCACATCGTGCGAATTTTGGATGACAACATTTAGGCGATTGTTTTGTTGGACTGTTTCTTCCATTTTATAATCATGATGGTTTATCAAATATATCTGTAAATGTCTGTTGAAAAGGCGATGTGGCAATAAATGAGCCGTGTGACAGCTATATATAGGTAGTGAGTAGTCTGGGGTACCTTGAATTTGTAATAGGAAACGTTATACACATGGAATTGAAACAGTTTTAAACACTTATGTACTGAGAACCTACTACTTTTCACTCAAAGTCAAACTCGGGTGTAATCAAGAAAGGAATCTTGTCTTGACGACAACCGACATGATGCGCCATGCTCCCTTTGTTTGCATAACCAGTTAAAAATTGTTTCTTCATTATTCTGCCAACGTTGCGACACGACACGATTTATGCAGCCGATTAAACTTATCGTCATTTTAGTCAGCAGCATGTAGGCACGCATTTTTTTCGTCCTGTTGATTAAATGTTTCATGACAAAGTCAAAGTCAAGGGCACTACCATTTAGGCTCCTCTGTCGTAACATTTGCAGGGAACAATGAGAAGTACGGTGTAGTATTATCAGCATCACCATATAACACTGTTGACTGGGGAAGTTCATCAAATAAAATAAAACAAGCGTGATATCAGATTAAATGACAAGGCAATTAATTATGTATGCACAGAGAGGTAATATTCCTAGTTTTATAGCAGCTTAAGAAGCACTCGCACTGATTGTGGTGAGTATAGAGGGACCACACGACGCGCGACGCTACGCCATTTACGCACATAGGTGCACACAATAAGTTGCGAGATGAGTGTGCCTGTGAAACAGATTTTTTTCTGACTATTCGCATACTTACTTCCGGTGTATCATTTAACAACATAACAAGTACGTCCATACGTACAGAGTACACGCACAGTCATTAAATATTTTTTACCAAGCCATTTTATTGTTTTTGCCACATCCCCTTCTCCCATCTTCCCTGTCATGTTTGCACACTCGCAGTCAGTAAACCAATTAATATCCGTTTCCAAATAATGGTAACCTTCACCTTCCAGACCTTGCCGTGAAAAAGAGAACGTTGGCAGAACAGAGCTAAAATACTCGGCGTACCTTCTTATTTGTAACAGGGTATCCCACCAATTGTGTTGTGAGTATACCAAATGTTTAAATTGGGATTGGCAGTTTGTGCTACAACAATACGGAGTGGTATTATAACAAACTCTCAACAAAAAATAAAAAATCGAGTTGGTACACTTGATGCTGCTGCGACGATCATTTTCCCTGATATCAATGCTACTCGAGTTCATAGCTCGCCATTGTTGTGCTTCTTACATTCTCTCGTTTGTATGAGATTCCAGCAAAAATGTTCATCTACGTAGCCTCCGTCGAGCTGAGAATGAGTGGAGGGATTGCAACAGTAATTTTGTGAGAAATAATTTCAGTGTGAAACTGCAAATTGCTAGTGCAGTCCATAAAATGGAAGTATCAGTATCATACCTACTTATATCATCGTTTCATTTTTACAATATATATCGTTTTTTATGTATCCAGTATCCATTTATACTGTATCATTTCATTGGCAGAATGCTTAGATGATATCATCGTTACTCGTTATCCATAACAATGACATTGAAACTGTTGAGCAACACAACTAGTTTTTAATAGAGCAAAAAAATCGATCTCTCTACTAACTGATCATCTACCAACCAATTTACTGACTGCTGTTGCTGCCGACGTCGGCTCATACGCATGAACGGAAAAAAGGAAGTGAATTGACATGTGTCATGGTAGTAATAACACATTTTTTCTCCATCCGCCACTTCCACTTCCACTACTGCATTGGTGTATACAAAACATCGAAACGATCAAAAAGTAAAAATAATGGCGGTTTGTGTCTTATAGTAGCTTGTAATAAGAATACTTAATAGTACTTATAAAAGGATGAGGCGGTTCAGCTGGCTAATTAATATAAAGTATACATATTATTTTCTTTTCAAGGTCAACCACTCGAAAAGGTACCACAGCAACTGCAACGGCAGCGACAATAAAACATGAATCCGTCGTCGTTGTCGTCGTGATGTTATGGTGGATGTTCATACGCGCAGGTTAAATTACCGTCGTTTTTTACGAGAGACAATTTTGATGTGCCTTTACACTCTGATATGATGTGTGTCTACCATGTCAATAATTCTAGTCTGTCCGAACGCGCGCGCGTCCATCGTCGACGTTAGTCATCAATCAGGAGAACAAAACAAGATAAAAGAACGTTAAATCAGTTTCATTCAAATGAGAAACGTGTCAGGTAACTTGCACGCACAGTCTAACTGCAAAATTAGAGAGAGGCTCAAAAAAGGGACAAATTGTAGGTGCGTAATTGGTGTACGCAGAGGAACTGAAATTTGACGACGCGTATCATGAGGAGGGTGATGATTATATACTACTAGGTACTATTCTCACGACAAAAAGTCAAAGCAAACAGGTGACAAAATGATGATGAATCATGACGATACGACAAGGAATAATTGTTGTGCGTTTTACGGTATTTAAAGTAAATTATAATGCCAACAGAATGAAGCAAAATTTGGTAGAATTTCAACCCCTTCCATTTTCCTATCTTTCTCCTTTCAGCACCATCATCCTGTCTTCTGTTCCTCCAGGTAAAGAAGTGCGTAGGACCCTCAAATGACATGTTTCGCTTGTCGAATCGCGCTCCATGCTGCGTGTCATGCCTTCTGATTAACCCATTCCAAAAGCTTACACGTCGATTCACCGTCGTCGCTACGCAACGCTCGCTGTAAAACGAACTTCTTTTTTACATTTTTACATGATTTAAGACTCGTGCGTGATGAATGGTTTCTGCCGAGTGTGTACTCTACACGAAATGTAATTACCGTCCGCACTCCGCACACGCCACAAACACGACAAGTACGAAGTCCACTGCTTAATAGACCACGAGATGGAAAAGGGTCTCTGCATACTCCGACGCCACCGGTAGCTACCGTACAAGCGCGTCCTTTTTCTCCTTTACACAGCCTTCCACGTGATTCCTCCATTAAGTCTTCAATGTACAGCCCCAATCTCCATGGTACACAATATACATAAATCCGAGAGTCATAATGAACATTTACTGCCGCTGCGGCTTAAGTCTTAATAATTGCATTCACACATACAGGGAAAAAATGACACACACATTCACAAGAAGAAGCCAAAATGAAAAGCAATAGCATATAGAGGGAGGATATAATCTCTCTAGAGTTTAGTGAGTAAAGTGGTTTATTATGTATGCAAAAGGGAAAAAAGGAGTTTCGAGGTCAGTATCCCATTAGTACAACTACTCCAATCATCATCATCTGCATCACCGTTAGCCTGACTGATATTAGCTATTAACTACTCGGCACACACAGTTGCTTGCTCCTGCTGCCTGTCAGTCTCTGCCTGCTTCCATTTTTTTCTAGGCTGCTATCTCATCATCGTCAGTATCATCATCATCATTGTTGTTTTTGTCTATTGTTGCTGTGTACGTAAGCCTGCCACTGCGTGATTATTGCTACAATACTATTAACGCGCAGTACAGTAATAGCAATAATAATACGAGTCTCCATTCCATCATTGTTATTGTTCCCACTAAATACTTCTGCACAAAACTACTGCTGCCATTGGCTCTATTTAGTTTTTTTTCTAGCAGTTTACTTCCGACAGGGAAGCAAACTTTGCGTTCTCCCTTTTCAGCGCGCACAGAGGAAGGACACACACACTCTTAAAGAGTTGCCTCTTTTTTTCTCTTATTACTTTGCAGCCCAGGAGAGAATGGAGAAGTCTATGGTTTATGCAGCTGAGAATGATGATGATGATGACGATGATGTGGGGAAGAAAAAAATTAAAATAATAAATCCATTTCCTTCCTTTGATTTTTTCTTACTCTCCTGTTGCAGGAGTAGTCTTTTTGTGAAGTCTTTAATGATTAGCATCATTGTCGTTTGGTGTGATAATGATTTTTATTTTCTGTACCAGTAGTCGTTCAGCCCACGTCACTACCACGCCATTTACCTATATAGGACGGCCCAACAGGTAATAAATAAAGTAGACCGGTCAAGTCAGCCAGTGTAGTAGAGTGGTGACGACGACGACGACGATGATGATCATCGTATATCCAAAAAATTTCTTTCCATGAGACAATGAGTTATAATGGCTCAGTTGAAGGTCGTTTTCTTGGAGGAGAACACTGTGTGTTTGTTACTGTGGAACAATGCAAGGCAAGTGGACTAGATCAGCGAGAGCAATAATGAAAATGTATGGACCATTTTGGTGGAGTAATAATTGCTTTTTTTATGGTTGCATATTATTTAGTTTAAAGGTGGTGTCCATCCTCCAAGCTGATATATATTATTGCTTCCTTCCTTCCTTCCTATTTTTATTGCTGTCATCCTCTTTTTTCGTCTTCTAATTTTTTTTTCACAACAGCACGCCTGATATCAGGCGATCACGCGTGAGTACATACTAGTAAGTGAAGGGGCGTATTTGTGTGTTGGTATAGTAATTCTAATTGAACTTTTTTTAGCTGTCGCTTTCCTCAACTTGATTGCTATATCACGTAGTTCATGTTTCTCGATCTCCATAGTCTAGTCTCTCCCTCACTGTCCGCTGTGTATAATGCGCCTCGTCTTCTTGTTTCCTTCATGTTCATCATCATCATCGTCGTCGTCGTCAGCATCATCCTATTAAAGTCATGTCACTTACGTACCCGAACACTGTTTGACATTTGATACGCTTTATGGTTATTATTAAGCGCTATTAGTGCAAAAGCGTATTATATGTGGCATGCACAATGGACAATCAAAAATGATGCTGGGAGACACCTTGATAAAAAATGCACCTGTTATGGGCCTGCCTCATTAGAATATTGTCTAGTTTTATTTTTTATTTTACACGCATGAAACCGTCCTCAGCTCTCATCGCCATCATCATTATTACCATCATCCTCTTACAGTCCTATAGTCCGCGGTATGGATAATAGCAGTATAAACGTGAGTTGCCTCTTTGATTCCATTTCTGGATCATTGTCATTGTCATTGCCAAAGTGTGTTTCAGCAACATCGTCAATATACGTACGCAATATTACCAAGGGACAAGAACAGGACAGCATGGAAAAGGAGTCGATAGCGAGTTAAACGAACTAATATCCTTTTTTATCGACGCAATGGCAATGAGCCGGGCTGTTGTGTGTGCGAGTTGTGAATGAGCCTAATAATAATACGGCAATTTATATTAAAGTAGGGAGAGAGAGAGAGAGAGAGAGGCAAAGAGGCAGCGCACATCAGAAGGGGGTAAGCTTTAAGTGATGTGCAGATATGTACCTAATTATTGTCAGGACAAAAATAGGCACTTTGAATACGCACAGTAGTGTAAAGCCTGGCCTAGAGGCACAGTGTAAAAAAATTATTATGATTTTGTTTGATCCCATGATGATGAGGAGGATGTCGACAACGATGTTGATGGGGGTTGAGATAGGATAATTGAAAATTTTCGTGGAGTGAGTATCATCATCATCGTCATCGTCGTACCAATCAAGACTATTATTATCTCATTCCATAAATAAATAAAACATCAAGAAAATCACCTTGCTTGTTTGTCTTGTTTCTCTCTCCCGCTCTATCTCTTCACTACACCTTTTGCAGTATTGGTGGACACCACTCACCAGAGAAGTCGTCACAACGAATAACGAAATATGTAGTAATTCTCATTGATCACTTGTCGAACTAGCAGCAACAAAGATTTTTATTGTAAAACTTGTTCATTCATGTTGAAAATGCGTACCTATTAATGTTTTTGACTTGTACTCGTACTGATTATTATTGCTGTTGCTTAGACTATGGACGGTCAGAGCGCAATGTCATTGTCACAGTCACAGCATCTTCATGGCCCTGGTTATTTTTTAATAACAGCAGGAAACAATGGTGGGTGTATTGAGGAATGGTGACAAAAATTAATTTATGCAGCAGATACAGCAGCAGTAGCAGTGGATGAATGTCTGTTGAATTTTTAGCAAGAGAATAATGAATGGGTAGGGCACTATTGGCGCATAATTGATAGCAGGTCAGTTTTTGTAGCAAAATGTGGCTTTGTGATTGTGACACGGGAAGGATCTATGGATGTTGCTTAAATATGAAGGCCGA
>JAHZNB010004450.1:0-15080 GCA_027744295.1 Callyntrura guangdongensis
GTTGCAAATGGACAAGGAAGGACAGATATTATGTACTTATTTTTCGTATCGTCCTATTACAATTATAACCCAAGAATTGAGCATTAATGTCTAGGTGTAATGAATACATGTTCATTTTACCCTGCTGCAGGTCCACATACATATAAATGTAAAGTGCATGTCTGCTTTTATGTCGGCCCGCATTTACCTTATTTTTTGTCACCTGTAAAAAGTAGGATTATTCACTCAATGCAATGTGTGTATATACGTATTAATAACGTCTTCGATAAGAACTCTTCACATCGTCATCACACGAATGAGCCGACAAACAGGAAAAAAGAGACCGGCCACTTTGCAAAGTGTTTGAGCAAGGCTTTAAACTGTAAGTGAAAAGGATAAATCAATGATGATAAATAAAATCTATATTAAAAACAAGCAATACAACTGAACAGTAGAGAGATGATATTATTGTAGAACATGGACAAGATGCATGTGGTGTATTGACTTTGTCATTAAGATTTGCCGACAATATATAAACAGGTGGTGGTAAGGATGTGATGTGTGGTTTTGTCCGCGTGTATTCTATGTAAATTTTTACTCTTTAAGAATGCCTCTTGATGTGCTTGCACCGATGATGAATAATGACGGGTGGGAATTCAAAGAACAGGTCGAATGTTTACCAAATGTTGAGTGTGTGCAGAAAATAATTTTCCTCTGCCGACAAGATTGCAAAAAATGTATTTGAGGTCTCTTGAATGACAATCTTGTTTAAATGAAAGTAAATCTTGAGAAGGAAAAAAATAAATGTTTGCAGGTATACATAACATTCTAAATTGTACGAAGAAATAGAGACCATATATAGGATATATACTTATGTATTTATTTTTTATAAAAAAAACTTGGATGATCTACAGTACCACTGGGACGACAGTGAAGATATCAAGCGTTTCATCTCTCAGACAATCGCTATGGGGTACCGGTACCAGAATCCACACGACATCGGATTTTCCTCCGCAAGTGACAAAATCGTAAAGTATGTACATATTACTGGTGTTCTGTGGTAGTTCTCAGTTTCCTCCTTGGATTTGTACACACTCGAAAGACTTTCTAATGTTTCTTTTGTCTTCAGTCATTGTCGTTGTGTCGTCCTCTCGATGATGACGATGATAACAACGGAGATAGGATCGTCTCAATGAAATGCTAAATTAGACAACAATTTTAAAATCAATGTAACAGACACACTGGTGAATATTACTGTTTTTTAGTGAAGAATTCATGTATCGCATGCCTCTTCTGTCATTTGTGCATGCTACAGTCAATGGGAGAAATGAATGGGTCTGCTGGGCCACACGGAGTATTATGTCATTAATTGGAAAGCGAGTGTAGAAATACTATAAAACAAGCTAATTTTAAGCAGCAGTTTTCACTAAGGAATAAAAGCTAGCATCTCTTTTGTGTCCAATCCGAATTAAAACATTCGTGGCAGTACACCATTCAACAACGGCCTATTCACAAATGCCAAATTAGACCAGTGCACACAATGATTTTATTTGTTGAAATCGTTAAAATTTGTAAAAAAACAACAGCAATGATAACTGATGACATGTGCACAAACTTTCTTTTATTTTCTACCATTAATGAAGACGACAAACGGACAAAATTGTTTTACCTCTCGACTATGGGACAATTTATGATTCTTTACAATTTTTATCTACCCCGCTTTCATCTTTTGCAATCATCTGAGATAACTTGTCATGTAGATTGTAGATAAATTAGGATTTTACATTTTACAATTTAATTTTATGTGCTGTATTTCTAAACTCTTGTTCTAACTTATTATTGGTTTCGTTTATGCCTGATACTTATTCAGCAGTAAAATAGCACATCGAGGTTACATACATACAACGCAAGAATTAGAACCTCTTGAGTTTAAACATTCGCTGGTTTCTATTGAAAATATACGTTTACGATATTAGTTTGGCTCATGTATATTTATTCGTAAAAAAAACTTTCAATTTTTCATAGTTTTGTAGAGGCCGTCAGTCTACAAGCACATGAGTTATGTAACGACTTTTCGTTCAATCACTCCATTCTTGTATACAAGCTCTCATTCATCTTTTTTGAATGGGTACAATTGAAAATGTACCTGTGTTTAAGGTGTATTTTCTTTCACCACACTTTTATTTACCTAAGCAGAATACATACAAAGCACAATTGAACATAAAGGTTGTATGTATGGAAAAAAGCAAAATTGGAAGATTCTCCATGTGTGTATACTGTAAACAAGCTCATCAACTAACTGCAAGAAACATAAGAAGAAGACGGAAAGAAGGTACTTGCTAAAACCTTCCTCCAGATAAAATGAAATGTGTTCGTGTGAGCATACCTCATTTAAAAAAATATGTTTTATTTACTGCTGACGTTGCCTATATATTTTTGGCAGCCCGTCTCCTCTGAGTAGTAGACGATATGACAAGGACGGTTATACATGGCATTCACTCGCTACTACTTGTTTACTACAAAGTATCGGATCAGCTCGTTTTATACAGCTAGCAGAACAGTTGTGTGTAACTGAAATGATCCCTTTTTTGAAATTTTTTCCTTTTTAAGTTGAAACTGACTCACTTTAAAATTTTTTGTCTTTACGCTGCGCTCCACTCCAAAATATACATTTCTTTTTACCAATTTTTACGTTTTCCATCCACAGAAACTGCCACCAAGAAATGTCTTGATGTATAAATCATGCGTGTAATCCGTCCTTCACTTCTTCATTCAAGCTAACCAACTATTTTATAGGAAACTGCTTCGTCCTCGTCCTGTTATTATATCACTAGAACTTTTGACAGAAGAGAAAAAAATATTTTCTTTCAAAAAGATAATCAAGTCCCTACTTCCATCCTATCTCGAAGAGGAAATGTAATGTACGACAAAATATCAAAAATATAGCTTGTTCCCGTCGTCCTAATCTATACAACCACAGAGATAGAGCTTCACAAAGTTCAACTTGCTTAATTGCGTGTAGCAGACCGAGGAAAATTGTTAGACAACCGCATTGTTCAGACAAGATACTTTCTCAATGAATAAAAATTGCAATGTTAGCAGCATGAATTATTATTATCAAGAGCGGTTTATTATATGCTCGATATAATAATTTGCAATATCTAAAGTCAAGATTACTAGCGTACTTTGTTTGTTTAGATAAATTAGTCATACATTTCTTTCTTTCTTTTAATACAACAAAATACATAAATCATGAACGGACACTTAGTTCACAAGATAGTTTAGTCAGCTAATCACAACTTAATTTCTTACCTCTTATACCTGTATACCTGTCGTCATACGTAAGTACCTACTTGTCTGTTTTTATTAATAGCAACAATGTCATAAAACATGCGCTTCTCATCTTGAGCCGGTGTCATTTCTTTTAAGTACAGTTGTTTTTTGATAGGTAAAATGACAAGGTTTTTTATCCCTTTTCTCAAATACTTTTGTTTGATTCTACAGGGGGAAATTTGATAAATTAAGAATTACATGTACAAAACATTGTTAATTGGCTTAAACCTCATTTTTCCTTTATTTTTCCGTTGTACCGTCCTCTGATACGTCAGATTTAGATTTTCTACAACAGATTCCTCCTTTGTCTGAACACATCGACAGGCTCCTTTGCCGTAGATTATTCTGATGATTATATGTATGATGATGATGATGATTTGATTTGGACGGCGGGAGCTATAACTTTTAAATGGCAGTCATTAAAATAAAGTTTAACATTTTCTGATGATATGCCTATAATGAGTGATGATTATTTGATGGGGCAACTTACTACCAATCTGTGTAAACTATGAGTGGTGTTGGAAGATCAATTACTACTACTAACACTACTGTGACTACTCTCCCGTCACAATCACCAATACCAAAGGAGAACAGTGTATAGGCTTTCTAAAAAGGATACCAAATGAAGCAACACTGTATCGCCAAGAAAAAACTACTTAAGTTTGTTGCCCATCATTATCTACTCAATCCCACTATCACCGCTACTTGTACCGGCTTGCTTGGCCTGGCTAGACTCTGGTTACTGCTACGAAAGTTTATCTGGATAAGACAAAACAGACAAGTTTTCTTGCCAATAATAACACATTCTTATCTTTCTAGCTTTTTTATTTTCTGCTTTTTTCTTCTGCTTGCTTACCTCGCGATTGACTACCTAGTGGTTGTGCAGACTAAACGCACAAATAAATTACAAATAAAAAAGAAAGGGCACTTGGCAATAAGGAGTTAGGTATATTGCCACATTATGCATGTAATATCATCATTGAATTTTTTTATCAGCTTAGCAGTTATGTCGGCCGTCTATTTAGGGTCCATTCCTCTTTAAATAAAAATAACCTGATAATGATATATACACACAAACACGCAGCTAAATCACATCCTTCTTCTCGTATTACCGTATTTAGATTTTTCCCTCTCACTGCCAAGCTGGTATTCTGCCGACTTTGAGGAGAGAATGACCAGGGAATAAAAAGGTGATGATAGCTATCTGAAAAATGCATTTGTAATGATTACAGTGTGATTTACAATATTGCTTTGGCCTGATGCTAGTTACAGCTGCAGCGTGTTGTCTGCCTAGATAATAATATTAGTATGCTCACTTCATCCTTCTTTTTTTCTACTTTAAAAAAACGCAACAATATCACAATAATCACAATGCATATTATGGTATCATTATTGAATTTACTTCACGACTACAGCCATCCCATCGACAACGTCCCATAGTAAAGGTAGCAGCAGTGGTAGTGGGATATGATTACGGTGATCCACTTTCTTAATATCCAAACGTCGAAGCCAAGCTATCCTTATTTATGGCTGGCGAGGAGAGACAGCTCTCAAGAGAGAAAATGAGGCTGCTAATCGCTAATGGCTTTTCAATACATTCGCTTAGTCGCTCTGCTTCTTCGTCAATTTCTACTTCTTTGCTAAACAAAAATTATGGCGAAATGCGTAAAAATAACATGTGCATCTACTTAAATGCAAAACGGGACAGGTTTTTTACCTTGCTACTCTGCGCTTACTTGCCATTTTGTGATTTTTTTAGACAAGTTAGAACTACATGTTCGCGAACATGTAAAATGCAATTTTGCAGAATGGAAATCGACTCTTTATAGTTGTTCTCATTGCAATTGTTCTTATTATTATTCGTCTTAATAGTATTGCTAACATCAATTCAACAGAGAGAAAATGCCACACCACCACCAGCAAACTGACAACAAAAGAGCAAAGAATAGCATCCAAGCACATTTGCATTTTCAACCGACACAGACAATATTGTAAGTACTTCTTCTCATTATTATGGTAATGGTTAATTTACAGGTAATATTGAAATGCAGTTAAAAGCAATTGAAATAAGGAACAAGACAAGGAGAGGAGGCGAAAGAACAACAGAAGAAGAAGAAGAAGTGTAGCGCAAAAAAATGTTATCTTGATGTGACAGGAACTGCTGCTGACATATTGTTATTGCAAAGTAAATGTCATGTTCACCATTTTATCTGTCTATATAATATAAGCATAATATTCATACACGCACAAGTGCATATTATATACACACATAATCGAAGGAGCTGCTGTTGTTGGTGTGCCTGTTTGCACGGAACTATGCTCAAAGAGCGAAAAAAATAATCATCGTTAATGTCGTGATTTGCATTTGCAAAAAACCTATTTCACCATCTCTTCGCATCATCATCACCGCGTCGACTTCGTCGTTGTCGTCATCATCATCATCACCATGATGTCACTTTAGTGTTTTTAACGCAGCGAATAATACAGAAGCAAAAGCTACAAAGATAATGTACTTTGTAAAACCTCTTATTTTTTTTCTCTCTCTCTCCATGTCTCTTTATCCCTATCTCTTTGCTTATTTAGCATTTCTGCCGTACTTTTTTTCATTCTTTCGACTCATTATCATTATCTCTATTTTTTCTTTTGTGGCCACAGCAAAATATACAAGAAGAAAAGGAGCAAAGAGAAGAGGAGGAAAAACTTGATTTTTTTCTGAGCTCATTTCACTTCTGTACGCGCTGTTGGCAAAAATCAGTCAGTTTGCATTACATTATTGTTATTATTACGGCCGTGTTGATAGTTGTGCAAATGATGCTTCTCCACACACTCCGCACAATATACTGATTGCTACCGGTACAGAGATTGTGTGTATAACAGCCAGGAAGGAATGTGAATACGCCAAAACTTGCAAAGAATTTTATCGCTGAGCCGAATCGGATTTTTACATTTTACTTGGTTAAGTTCCTCTCCGTGTATATATACTGCTACTGTGATTACGATAAGAATGATATGCCGTGTAGCAAGTTGACTACTAAAATAGTTGCAAGTGAATAGAAAAAGTATCAAAAAAATTGAACAAATTCATTTTTCCAATTTTATTTTAGCAGAATATTGGCTAATAAAGAGAGCAATAAAGATGAGAGAGAGAGAGGAATGAGTTGTTGGGGCACGACTGCAGCAAAGTAGGTGTACATTTTTGCTGTAATTATGTATGCCAGTTTTACTTGCTTTTAAGACTGGTTGGCATTTTTGTGTGTAGTTGTATATTTTTTTCAAGGATGAAAATAAAACGTACGATGTGAGAACAGGCTCATCATGAACAGAGGTGAAAACCTTCTTACGAACAGGTATATTTGTTGTTTTACAGTGTTCAACAGTAATAATGATACCGGAGAAGCATATAAAAATGAATGCCTACTGCAATGCCATTATAATAATGAGCATGCATAAAAATCTATTTGCATTCACCAACAGCGTCACGGGTGCCGCTTTCTTTCTTCATATTTATTACATTACCACCATTTGCCACACACATACAACAATAGTAACAACTTTAACAACTTCCACAACAAGAACATTTTCAGTGAAAAAATACACTACTTCTGCCGTCACGATGATAATAACAAACAATAAAAATACACTAGCTGTTTGCTCATCGGGATGGAATCAAAATAGACGTTAACAATAATAATACGATTCCACTTCCTCTTCAATAAAATGCCACAGCCTTTACAAGCTGAGCACGGAATGTGAAGCTGAAAAAGAAATGAAATTCTTTCCATACACACGCAAACAAGCGCGGTTTGCCAATCCCGTCCTGCATGTCCAGCTGTGTGTCCCGTTTTTTTTTGCAATATGACTTGTTTGTCACAAATATGACGACAGCAAAAATTCAGCTCAAAATGAAATTGACACACGTCGACAATGTAAAAAAATGGTAGACTGGTACCTACATGCAGCTTTAGGGTCACTTTAATTAAAAGAATATTATTTGCTATTTAGATAAATGCTGCAACAAAAATTATAATTGACAAACGATTCACAAGATTAAAAAATCCTATTTTTGCTTATTGCCCATTCTACTGATTAGTATTTGTTGACAGCATGAGCAAAAAATTAGATAGTTTGTAATAAGTTATTTGTACTATTACTAATAACAAAGCGAGTCATATACACACAAACCTAGTTACAGTTTTTGCAATGGCGATAAGATGATAGAACAGAAGTGAAGTGGTCGTAATCATCATGATATTGCATTACCACAACTAGACCGTTAGTGCAGCAGATGCCGCTACCAGAACATGAAGTACTACACGAGATGTATCTCCGCTCTTCCATCAAGGTATAACGGGATTATATTCTAAGAGAGTATGAATAAACACTACTTGGAAAAGATTTGGCGCAGTAGCGCCTGAGCAGCGTGGTATCTCTTCATTTGAAGAATCCATGTTTGGAAGTATGTATAGTAGAAAAGTAACAACAAAAATTGAGAGAAAAAAAGAAAAAAAGGAGGACTTATGTCAGGAAAGTCGTAAAAACTTTTTCCTAGTTTCCGTTTCCCCATTTTATATTTTGAACACTCTGTCATGATAACAAGCAGAGAGTCAGCCCGAGAAGTAATAATGCAATGCATTTCCTTGTACTTTTCTGATAAAAGTGTACAACCAAAAGTAGTTTGTACTTTTGTATAGGAACATCATAACAGCAATAGGCAAAGCGGCAGCGGTGGTGGTACTTCATTTCCCATTCCTTCGTTTTGTTCCAATGGAAAATGGTAATGGATAGACATGCTTGTTTTTTCACTTCGCTCTTGGTTCAACTAATATGTATGTTTGTAATGCAAAACTACAATCGTCTTGCCACCGTACCACCACCACCGCCGCTTCTGCCGCCAGAACTACATATTTTTTGGCTTGAGCAATTCCTCCGGGAAATATTTCAAGACATATTGATAGAACCTGCTGACTTGTCAGAGTCTGACTCAGCATGAATGTATGATTACGTGTAGTACGGTTTTATTTCATTTGTACGCGCAAAGGGAACGAGAAAGCCAAAAGAATGAAAAAATGTGCTATGTAATGCACGAACTGCAAGGGAAAAAAAGAGAAAAAAGTCTATGGAATCTTTTCATTTTGCAACTTTTTATTTATCTTCTCTTCTGCGTTTTTTTACGCTGGTGCTCTCCATTTCCCCTGAAAGTGATATACTTATCCCTTGTTATATTTTACGAGGAATATTATTGCTTCTGATGCTGTTCCATGCCTTTTTCTTGCTGCTGTTACACTTCGAATATACATTACTTTGTTAGATGGAACGCTGAACAAATTAAAGTGTTATGCCCTGTCAAGTGATGAGTCAGGTATGTAAGTAATAAGGTGCATGCGAGGCATGTTCTCGCTCTTTTTTATCATCATCAATTTTCTCTGGTTTATTTGAAAAATAATCAAAACTACTGGGTAAGTATGTAGGGAAAATGTATTTTTTGGAAGTTAAAATTAGCTTTACACTCAGTTTTGGAAAGACAACTTCAGAAATGACAACGAAACAAGAAAACAAGAACTTTTGGATTGATTGTGTAGCACAACAGGAGAAGTAAAGTAGCATAAAATGCACACAGACTTGGGCTGCTTTCTCACTTTGGCTAGAAGACTATTTACTTTCGTCGTCATTCTTTTTTTGAGTGACAGGAATCGTTGACACTATAACACAACTTGGTGTACTGGTGATGAAATGGAAACAGGGATTGTAATGGTAAAAGTGGTGGTAGTGGTGTTGTGGTACGAGTACTACGAGTTGCAGTAAATGTGGTTTTGGCCTGTACTGGCCCGACTGAGAGTGTATATTATAAGAGAGCAGCAGCAGCAACAGCGCAACATCAAGTATTTCTTTTTAGATTTATCCAAATTGTTTCAAAAGTCTCATTAGGCCAGAGTTTGGCCATTTGCTTTGACATCTTGTACATTTATCAAATGCTCTTCTCCATTTGTCTTCCCCTTAGTTTGACATAGGCTTCACATAGGATTTACTTTACTAAAATAACCTCTTCTTGCTTGCTCTTCTACTCTAAAAGGCGAAATGGATATGGTGATGGTCGCTGCGTTTATTATATGTATATTTTCTCAGTAAATACATCATTATATTCATATTACATTTATATTATTACTTTGGCATGTTATTTTGTTATACGGGAAAAGCATGTATACGTAAGTTGTACTATAACTGCAGTAACGCGCCCAATTCCATTTCCAATGTTTTGTTGAACTGGTCACATCAAGGCTTACCCCTTAGACAAGAGCAAAACCAAGTTTACTGGTCACCATGATTTATCGTCAAGTCGTCTCTCTCTCTCTCTCTCTTCGCCTTCTCAACTGCAGTAACGCGCTCAATTCCATTTCCAATGTTTTGTTGAACTGGTCACATCAAGGCTTACCCCTTAGACAAGAGCAAAACCAAGTTTACTGGTCACCATGATTTATCGTCAAGTCGTCTCTCTCTCTCTCTTCGCCTTCTCCTGTTCTCACTCGCTGAATTTGCTCCAAAAACACTCAATCTCTCTTGCAGGGTTCTTGTACCACCACCACCAGAACCACTACTCATTCTTGTAATCCCCTGGACAAGATGAACTACTACTGCTCCTGCTTCTGTTACTTGCTACAGATCTTCAACTTGGTTATTTTGTTGTTCTCTGTGTGTTGTATCCAGCCACAGTGTGAAATATGTGCTTTACTAATATAGATACCACAAAAGACAGCTTCCGTATATAAAATCCCATGATGGTGCAACGAAAGCGGAATGGAAATAGTGGAAAATACACACACACACATCTGTATCTACACAATGACATTTAAATGTTTAGACTACTTATATACCCATAAAACCTTGTACACTCATCATACTGGCTAAAACAGATACAGATCGACCACAAAATGGAAAAGGAAACAGACCACGAAAGGTTGCCAATGTTTGGCAATAAAAGGGACAAACAATGTTTCCTTGTATTCCAAACTCCCTATATATCCTTCCACGCATCTTTTACCTTCTCTCCATCTGTTTATTGTGCTCTTAAAATATCATCCGAGAACTTCATCTAGATGAACGCATTATACCAATGTAAACGTACCATGATGCTGCTGGTCTGCTTGAAAATCTAGCTATTCAGCAGAGGGCAAACAAAACTGCAAAACAAAGCCTGAAAATTTTCTTACTCGACGCCTTTCACCAAACCCGACGACGGCCAAATTGGATTCAACATCATCATCATCTACACGCAGCCCCCACCACCAGCTCAACTTTGGTGCACAGTATGGGGTCATTATCGCCTGGGAGTTAATCACAGTGGCAATTAGGATTTTAGAAAATTGTATCATGAGCCATGCCATTATATTATTATGCCTTTATCCCAAATCGTACCATGCAGCAGCACCCGCCAAACAAAAACAAAGTAATGCAAATGAGTTGCATGCCAAAAAGAAACAGATGAATTGAGAAACAGGAGGGAGACACACTGTTAAATACAAAATGAATTGAATAAATTAATGAATAGTCAAGCACAATAACGCTAAAATATCTTAATCACTATGTGCCAAATGCTGATGATAATGATACGGATATATTGTCGTCGCGCTAGAAAAAAATGCTCTCCTCTCCGCGCTGACACTCGTTTACAACAGTCTGTAGGTAGACCAAGCTATAATCGTTAGTGGTTGTACATCACTACTATACAGCAAAACAAAACAACAAACAACAACGGCAGAGTAGATGACAGCCAAAAAAAGACCCAAGAAGAAAACAACTTCTGCGCATGAATACAAACACATTTACTACTGGCATATACGATTATGCCTTTATTCTACCCCGCACTAGTTTCAAAGGAGGTGCAGATATTAGAAGAAAATGGGAGCAAGTGATAGGAATGTTCATCGAGCTAATCATTAAGATTCTCCCCGTTAATACAAATGTATACAAGCCATACATCTCACAGCTGTCAACTTAACCATTGCTTTGGCAGGGTGAGTGGGAAACCAAATATTTGCTTTGAACGCTAAATGATAATGATAACGTCGCATCGGCCGACGTGGAGGAGGGGGAGGAGAAAAGACAAGAGTAAACCAGAAAAAAATTAAAAAATGTATTAGGCCTGCCATGCAATAATGCAATTGATATATGTGTATGGGCACATATGTTAAGTTACTGGGAAGGGGATGATAGGAAGCTACCCCTATATAATAATGAGAAAGATTTACTGAGGTCCACGTATAAACACGCCATCAAATAAGTAATGTATGTATCTAACAGCGTTGGTGTTACTGCTACATAACTTCAAAATATTAGGCGTTGCTGCTTAAAGGCGCGCGACGAGACTTTCGAAAATTATAGATATATTTTCGTTTACCATCCCAGTAGCTTTCCCATACCAAAACCCAGAGTGTATTACCACCGTCATCATCATCACGATAAAAATACCAAATGGTCGGGTTCCTCTAAATTAATGTGCAGTTTTTACAGTTTAGTTGTTCATACCAGTTGACACTAGCAATCTATCTCAAAAAACCTTTTTATGTACTTCCCTGTGGCTTGTGTGTAACTTCTCTGAACCATACAGAGTGTCGAACTGTTGCTCCCTTTTTGGTGTAAAAGAGATATACGTTTTGTTGACGATTAGATTGTCTCCCCAGACAAGAAATGAATGGTTTGCTAGTTGGAGTTGATAGTTGTTTTTGCCTCCAATGTTTTGGAAACTTTTTTTTTCACTTCTACGGACCAGCACAATCTCCTTTCTGTTCATCTAATAATATAGGGAACTAAAGGCCGTTTATTTTGTACTGTAGTAGCACAGCAATATATAGCAGCTTTCTGGCACGCCAAACGACAACCCAACAAAAAAAGACGGAAAATGTGCACGGGAGATAAGATAATTTGTGTGCACTGTTGTTATTCTTCATCTTCTCCATCATGGATTCAAGTTTTACATGTTGGTGGCGGTGGATGGATACCTAAATGGATAAGAAAAAATTCTGCTCTGGTATTTAGATAGAGTATGCATACATATATACTTTATGTTTTTACCTCAGTAATGCAAGTTTGCTCCCCTTTCGGCAAGACGACACAACGAAGACATCGTCACCACTACCACCACTGTTTTACCATGTTTTTAATGCATGAAATAAGAGGGGTGGCATTCTCTTTGGCTTTACACTACTGGGAGAAGAACGAAAAAATGAAGAAGAAAAAACTTGTGCCAAAGTTGTCAGTTATGCCCTGCGATAGTTAAGACACACACACACACAGGCACAGTAGTAGTTCCAAACGCAAGTTCGTTTTACTACAAGAGCGAGAAGATCCATAAGACATCTGACAGGATCATGAATTAGCCCAGGGTTAAAAATAAATGTAGTCTGAGTGCGGGGTTGACATTTGCAGGAAAACAGGTGTAAAATTAGTCACTCACATGTGTTGAAATGTTTCTGCAGAATGTACACGCTGTGTTGCTGCATGTATTCATGTAGACAAGATTACGGACGTAGTAGACCGCTCTCAGGCAGATACCCACGTATAGCGACATTATTACCTATAATGCAGCCGTGATGTGTTCATTTTTCACAAACACCGAGCTAATGCTTGTGTTAAAATGCTTTTTTCAATGGGAAAGTAGTAATCATTATGTAGAGCATGATGTTGATGAAGGAAAGGAGACTTTAACTCATTAATATCTGTTGGAATTACGATTGCTCTCTTAATCTTGCTGTTTTGCAACTACTTTACAGTGACTACTTTTATGTTGTTATTACATTTTCTAGCGCTCATGCTGTTGTTGCTGCTACTGCCTGCCACTCTGCCAGCCGGCTTCTTGCATTTTTACGTACCATGCTTTACCAGCCAAGTATTTTATTCACTGAAGCGTGTGAGGCAAGTTGCAGGGCTGAGTTGAGACGGGTGGATTAATAAACGATGCTGAGTGAATTTTAATTTTTGATCACTCTATAACAAGCCACTCATTCAGAATTCCTACACACACGCTCATATGCAACTTTGATCCATCTAATAACTCAATAAGGAAGGATGTATATGCATACCTGACTAAGATATCTACCTACATCTCTTTCAGAAATCTCATGGGATAAATTTCATTTTTTATAATGAATAACGCTATATTAGTTAGCTTATATGATGGTTTTATATGAAGTCTTATCAGCACCCATCACGTGAAAAGTTCTGTCATTTGTCTCCTCAGCTGCTGCTTTATTTGTCTTGATGAGCTGTGGAGAGGGCGGAATACAAAGCGCTCGAGTCAAGTGAAACCACCAAACTAACTTGTCCATTTTTATTATTAAATCGAATCTAGCAAAATGGTTTGGCCGTGTTGCAATTTTTATCCCTCCCAAGCAGCAATCTTTTTTCACCGTCATTCGCGTCATCATCAGGATGATCACTGCAGGAAGCTGGGCTACCATGAGTTTATTGTATTCACTGCCTTTACATGTACATCGACATAAGCCTGCCTACATTTTTATACCTACGATTTTTACTAGTAGGCATTGCTGAATGACAATCTCTTTTAACCGATGTAAAACAAGGATTTATCTAAACAACTACAACAACAGTAGTAGTGGCTGTGTGGAACACAACACAGAAAAAAAAGAAAACACCAACGCATTTTTGAAAAGTGATGTATATTATTCTCCTCTAGTAAAACGTCATTGTCATTTTATGTACCAGCAGCGTTTTTCGCTTGGTGTGGCGATGATGATACAAATAAAAGCCTACACACATCACACAATCACATCATCATCAACATCATCATCCTTATATTATCGTTTGGCGAGCATATAGCAATAGCATCGCTTTTGTGTACTTTTACAACGTTAACACGTCGAGAAACAAGAGCAGACGAGGAGCACCACTTTTTCACAAATTGATAATGAATGAATCTTTCTTTTTTTCTCTCGGAAAATGGACATGGAACATGCATTAAAGTGTTCGTAGTGTACATTACATTGTATCGAACGAGTAAACACATGTGTGTGAGCAGCACATGTTAAGATGTGAATTGTGAGTACATAAATAATACTGCAGTCAATAAGCAATAGTATATTATGTGTTTAGTGTGCGTTATGCGCAGACAAGACAGGGTTGAGATTACAGTCAATAGGGTGACATGGAATTTTGCTGTTATTTCTCTCTCTCTCTCTCTCTCTGGTACTCTATATAATATTGTTGAGGAAAAAGTACAGACCTACCTATCATCTGTAATGGTGATATAAATTCAATTCAACTCTGTGCAGAACACATACTCATGTCATTTGTCGTTCGATTGATTAGATACTACAACATCGTGTTATTACAACGGGAGAAACAGCAGTGCAGCGTTGTATAGTATATCCTCCGAACTAGACGAAAACTGTATATTTCAAACGTGATATGATTTTAACGGAGCAGAAGAAAAAAAGTCACTGTTTGACAATAAACTACAATGACTAAAAACTGTATTGACAACATACAACAACATATTAATACCATTTTTATGTCTCAGAACTTACCATAACCACGCACATATACTGAAACGTATTATTGTTCTAGTATTTTTCAGACAAAGACAATGTCGATAGAATACGAAAAAAATATCAAATCACTTACGAGGTTAAAAGTATAACTTTTCAGACAACCCTTCATCATTATTATTATGAGTGTACATTCGTTTGCCACTACTGTGAGGTTTTGTTGTCTTGAACTCTGAACAAATAAAATACTAAATACTTGAATACGATGAG
>JAHZNB010004451.1:0-13243 GCA_027744295.1 Callyntrura guangdongensis
AAATGTAGTAATGACGACATGTTGCTCTTTACTAAGACGATTTAATTCCAGAGCGCAAGTATTCTTTGTAAAGTAAGATTTTTTCCGCAGTGGTTATCTTCATGCTACATCTTCGTTGACTTATAATTGAACCGGCGACGGAGAAAAGCCTTTCAACTGATCCGGAAGTCGCCGGCATTGATAAAATTTTTGCGGCTAAACTCGACAAAACTGGTAATGACTCTTTGTTATTTCTCCAGTACTTTAACGGAGAAATATTTGGATTAGCAGGTCAGGATCGAGAGGATCGAGAGGATCCCTCTCGATTTCAACTTCGTCGATATCCAATAATTCATCCTCGGAGTCGACGTCAATCCACTCGGAATCCAAAACTTGGGATTCTTTGGACGTTTCAAAAACGGTTGTTGCATTTCGTTCTTCATTATCTGGATTATCGTAAATTGATACACTTTTAGGCTTGCTTGGAACAGCAATAGGAAAAGGATCCTTGAAAGCACTTATAATGTTAGAAGCACTATCCGCTGTAATTGTAAAAAACTAAACAATCGCGATTGTTATTCATTCTTGCTAAAATCTTTCTTTAACAATGATTTAGGTAGTAAAATATGTAATCAAAATATTACATCACTAATCGACAGTCCATATGTGTTTGTTAAGATACCCTCCACTTTGTTTTTCACTTGGGAAGCTGAGTGACTTCCAGGAAATTCAGAAAATCCAACTAAATATTGATGCAACTTCCAGTCCTTAACGAATCTAACTTGTATACCGATGACAGAAATTCTCTGTATTGAAGACCAAATGTCTAGAAGAAGGTGAAGTCTTCCAGCCGGAATTTCCTTAAGGACTGTTTTTAAATGCTGAACAATCTAAAAATATATAACATTGTTATTTCTATTTAAGCTGTTTTTACTTTTTTGCGAAAGATGTAAATGTATGCAAATTCCATACCAAAGAAACAATCGCGATTGTTTTTACACTGATACCAAATAAGAAGTACAGAATTGGACATTCATAGATACCTTATCATTTTTGAAATGTAACATTCTCTTAAGGGTCCGTCTGGATGGGCACCGAAGTCGTGAATCCAGGTATTCAATCAAAGAAACAAACGCATCCTTCTCGACTAAATTAAACGGCACTCCGGTTTTTACAATCATATTAAGCAACAGTTCATTAAACAAGGTTTGTTTTTCCCCATGCTCGTCGTATTTAGGAAGGCTTGTTCCTTTTGTAACCGCTGCTTCCGTATCATTAATCACCGACGTGATGATTTTAGATGTACCCGTTTGAGAATCACCGAGGTTTGAGTTTTTGTCACCACTTTCCATTTCCGAGTCTGTCTCATCTTCGGAATGTTTTCTCTTGCGTCGTGAAGTAGGAATGTACTCTGGGCATTCGATGTCTTTGTGAAAACGCTGAAAAAACAATCGCGATTGTTATAATAAATATCTGGCTAAAAATAACTTAACTACAATATGATAAACGATAATACATATTGGTTTACTTTACTTGTAAATGTCTAATAAAGTTTGACCGGCTGTTGGCTGTAACTTCGCAACTTGGTTTTCCTTTTTTGTGTTTTGTTGTCGCAGAGTTAGACTTCTTACAAATCCGACAGCTAAGAATAAAGTAAGGACGAATATTATTTTTTCGATCTTTTCTAACACTTTGCCGTTCTTCTGTTTTCACAAAATCAAAGTGTTCCTTTAATCCTTTGACCCAGTCAGGAATATCTTCGCTTAAACAGCTTAGCTTGGTAGTTTCGTTATCCATCGTCGTTGAAGCTGGTATACTCTGAATATCTTCACTCATTAAAAAAATGATGATTTTAACAACAGTCGCGACTGTTTAAATATTGAACAATATTTCGCTCATTAACAGTTTACTAATTTATTTGACTATTTGTACTGAAACCCAAGATCTAGAGCCAGCATAACAAATTGTTTATAAGTTTCGATTACCACGACACAATACAAATAAGCTAAAAACACCAAACAAAAAAAAGTTGAAAGTTGCAACTTGTAACTTACATCAACCAACCAGCAAACGCATGTGTAATGTGTAAGAAATCATATAATGCTCCACACAGCAATCATCATATAATAACAAGCAAGATTTGTTTCGTCAAACTCAGTTATGGTAAACCGAAAGAGTAAACCGAAAAGTTCGGCTTGGCGTGAATGTGAATCACCGTTCCTCAATTCTTTCCAATTCAATACTTGGTAATGAACACTAGCTTGAAGTTAGCGCCACAACCACATAAGCTGTGACACAGTGCCCCATATACGCCGATTTCGATAGGATGACGTTATGTAGTCGAAATATGAACAATCGCGATTGTTTTAAAATGTACACCCACACAAACAGAGTGTTATCATTCAGCCGTACTTTGCTGTGCGTGGTATTGAAGCATTGATCATGCATATGCATTTGCATAACTGAGCCGAAAAACAAGTTATTACCAGTCCTTAATAAAAATATGCAACGTACACGTAAAATAAACTTCCAGCATTTGTATTACAAGTAACTTTAATTATCTTAATTGAAAATGTTGTTTCAGACACCTTGTGATTGATAAGAATTTTCAGTTCATGATGATAATTTAATTTATAGTTTACGTTACCTATAATAACGATATTCAAATTTAAGCTAATAGCAATGTGTAAGGTTATTTATTGTTTTACTAACATTAACAACACTTCTAGAAATTATAATCAGTAATGAATAAGCCAATCGCGATTGGCATGTCCTTTGACAATATTTAATAATATTTTGAAAAGTATTTGAGTACAGGTAACTTAATTAATTGTCTACGTTACATAGAGTAATATTATTAAAACCAATCGCGATTGGCAGAACCTAAAAACTAGTTTCGTTTAAGAAAGTGATTTGGTGTAGTCAAAGGATCTAGGTTTCTCTTTGCACAATAGTTTTTCCAACGACGTGCGTTTTGAAGGCGATTTTTTTCCACGTTATCAGGTCGGCCTCGAAATTCCCGCTTCCGAGATCTTTCTTGTTCACGAGTTAAGGTTGAGTAACAGAAGAACGTCTTGAAAATCTTTACATTTAAATAACTTTTTTATCGAGCTTCGGCTGTGTAAAAATTATTAAATTAAGCAGTATCGCCCCTACCGTATGTCTAACAACATTACACCTATGGCATATTATATTTTTCATGGTGCTTAGTTTTTCTTCAGATTTCTCCAGGTAAGCAGTAAGTAGCCGCGCAGCTTTTATGGCGTCATCAGACACACGCAAAGTCTCCAGCGTACCAGCAAGTGCAGTATAGTCCGCATGTAAACTTTGGTCCTTCGCCAAAATTTCAAGTAGTTTTTTAAGATTTGCTGTTGATGTTAAAGTTTCTGGTGATTTGTCTAGATTTCTAGCCAAATAGTCTCTCCAATTTTGAACCTTTTTGCCAAGTATATTACAACAAAAAAATGTAAGGTACTTGTGATTTGCTGGACCATTACATTTTAGAGCCTTTTCGATCCCAATTTTCATTGCATTCTTTACTCCTCTATGTCCAACCTGTTAACATTTCATTTAAGAAAGATTAAGAAATATTAACTTTCAACTAGATGCTGTGGGATATTTACAACAGTCGCGACTGTTAAGTCGAAATGTTTCCGGTAGTATTTTCAAACAATCGCGATTGTTTTATCGTGTACATGATATATACGTAGTGCTTGCCTTAAGATATAGGGAAAGAAAGACTTGCAATGTCAAGTATGCATCAGTTCCAGAATAGATCATTAGGTCGTGATGAAGGGGACGTTTTCGAAAATCAGCGTGTGTGGAAATTTTGTTTTTTTCAATTCGTCTCTTTAGGGTCACTGAAGCCAAAAATTCCAAACTAGGCTTCTTGTATTCGGAACGCAGCTTATTTATTTCCAGATCATCTAGTCGCTGCTTCTTCTCTTTCCAATATTTGTCTCTCAGCTCCGCTGCACACTCTTTGTACACTTCCAAAGAGTTTTGCCTTCTCCACTCTACGAACATATCTTGAACATCAACAGAGTTTACCGGATGAACATCCCAGTCTTTCCTGGCACGTATAAAATCATTATCCGAACCACAGTAAATTTTCAGGCACTTTACACTCTCCATTACGGACTTCAAGTTTGCTACAGCCGCCTCACGTTGTGAATAAATGCAGTCTATTACAACCACACGTGACAGCCCAGCCACCGACGATACACAGATGAAACCTTTAAATAAAACAGTCGCGACTGTTAAAATTAATACTTAAAAAATATTAAAGATTTAATATTTATACCTTCATAAGAGTCGGAATTATGAAACTCAAAATCCAAACTCAGTAGATTGCCTTTAGCCATATCTTCCAATGCAGCTTTAGATCCAAATCCATCAATCCACTCAATATTTGAATTGGATCGTTTAACAAATTCCTGGATAACTTCTGTAGGAGGAATAATGTCATCCAATATGATAGACTCACAATGAGATAACAACTTTTCCATGTCCACTAAACGACTGGTTTTGTCATTGGTTAAAGGTCCGAGTCCAAGGTTATTTCTTCTGGCAGTCATCATTAACTCACGGTCGACGTCTTGTGGTCGTACTTCAGACACACCGTAAAGGTCATCAGCTGTCCTTTTCAATTTTTTATAGTCCATTATTACCTAAACACATACAAATATTTAAAAAAGACAATGAATAAATAGAAATTTAATTATAAAGTATCTTGTACCAATCGCGATTGGTTGTGCGAAACGGTGCCCCAAGAAAAAATTTGATACTTTCTTCGTATTTGATATTCACATACCAATATCGGTAAAAAACGGATTTCACTAGAATTATTATACCGATATTGTTATTCCGAATAGGCTTCCTTAATTAGTTATCAAATCAAAAACATGTCAATAAAACTTGTCACTTTTTCACTTCACCATAACAACTACTTTTAGCAATGTTCAGAAAATATGAGTCGCATAAGTAAATAGAACTATTAAACTGAGGTAGTAGCAAAAGATCACTTCAGTTATATATATTGTACAAACACGCACTTTCTAATATAAAACACAATATTGCATTTAACAGTCGCGACTGTTGTGGTCACATACACACGCAATTTTCATTGTTGTACATCATTGCTACAAGTGATTGCATTCCGAATAAAGCATTCGTAACACTAAGAACTAGATTTTTTAACTAGTGCCCAATTTTCCAAATTTGTCATAGGCACCTCCTCCCCGTTTGTTACACAATTGTCTGTCCATATAGATTTAATAACATTATATCTTCCGGACTTGATTGCTTTAGCGACAAGAACTGAAGTTTCTTTTTCTACAACTACAGCAAATAGATCTGACACATCAGCATTTTGGGAGATTTGACCACCATTATTGCTAATCAAAACTTCCAGCTTAGATTTGAATTGGGAGGAACCGTACACGCAAAATACTTTGTTTCCAAAAACATTTTTTTTCGGTGCTGGTTTTTTGCTTAGTAAAGCCCGTGAACGTAGCATCCTAGTTTTTATGCGGGTATTTTCGGATTAAATCGCGCTGTGGTCTCCAATGTCAAATATGGTGTTTTCCGTTACGTTTTTCAATCGAAACAGTCGCGACTGTTAAATTACTGAAATTCGAAGACATAAATGAAATGAATTTATAATTAGCAGTCTACTTAGGTAAGTAACGTTATTTTTGTTAATATCCTTTGGGTGTACACTGTACAGGAAATCAGGAAATATATACAATCGCGTCAAAGCCACATTTATGGCAATACTTTATACTGAAAAACCAATTGTACTTTCGCTACACGCGTGACCCGTGACGGGTCCCATTACATAATACATGTAGTACATAATATGTACTACATACTGCACTCATACCTAACGTGTATATCGTGTGGTCCGCCAGGCAGTAAACCACGTGGTATTTTCGGCCATGTTCGACTGAGGGATTGTTTAAATATTACGTAATAAAAAATTGATGATTTTAGGCCGACACACCTACATCGTAAGCACTAGTAATCCTGAAGTGATGCTACCCACCCACCCCACAATGATTACGTAATTGAAATTATTTAAATGGGTTTGCGGACTTAATTTTATCAAAATTTGGCATCCGACAAAAATAGATATTAACTATATTACGCCCAAAAGTATTATTGTAAAACATAATCTGCACTTTCGAAGAAATTAATTCAGATTACGAATGTATTAATACTAATCCTAATTTGGTTAAAATATGCCTTAAATGCAAGTTGTTTCACATATATGACTATTACAGACAAAAAATGTGCAATTATGTAATAAATGTCGACTCAAATATGATTTTAAAAGTTGCTGATGAAGAAATAATGCACGCAAACTACTTTTGAATGCCCAATGTTTACAGATTATAAAAGTCAAATCATAACGAACGCCGCTTTAGCAAACTTGTCAGCATTTATTTTTTAATTCAATAACACATCAATTTATTATTGAACAATACCTGATGAAATATCAAACTGTGTACTTTCAAATTATAATTTTGTTTTAACCTAAGAATATGTTATTTAAATATTCTAATCCAGAAATTCCTCTAGTTAATTGAAAATTAAAAACTTTACTACACAATCAATTTTTTTTCGTTCCCAGGGATAAAGTCCAGTGGACGGGTCTAACTTACGCGCAGCATACCAATTGTCGCGACGGCGATTATACTGTCGATCATTGAATTCCTGGCTTTCTGGCCGATTTCGGTATTCACGTTTGAGTTCCGGGGAAGATTTTATAAAGCAAAATTTTGCCTAAACAAAAAAATCAACATTGAAAAGGATAATTTACATATTTACGGATACGCAATTGTGTAGCAGCAACGCAAAATTACCACATGTCCTTTATTATTGCAGTTATGACAGATCACTTCTTTCATTTCTTCGAAACGAGTTCTGTCAGGATCTATATAAACTGCTAGAAGCTTTCCAGCGTGGACGTAGTCATCCTTAATTCTGGCATTTTTTAGCAGCAAGATGATCTTGTCAACTTCATTTGGAGAGACTTTTGAAATTTCTCGTGCCAGTGGAAGAATTGCAGATGAACTTAGAACCTGTTCTGGTTTGTGATCAAAGTTTAGACATAAATAAGTCCTAAACTTAAAAATCTGCTCCACGTACCATTGGAATTCCGTGGAAGATGGATACACATCTTTGTAGCGTGGTAGTTTCGATTTATTTAACAATTTTTCAACTGTCTTTGAAGCTGCCAACTTTAAACCAGATAGTCCAATCTGTGAAATAATAATTGCATTATTAAATACTATGTAACTATCACTTTTCAATGCATAATTACTTGAAAAAATACAATAAAAATACGCAAAAAATAATGAAAACTTACTTTTTTATATAAAAAGTAGAAAACGCGCAGTGTGAAAAAACTGTCACAAGCTGCATATTGAACTAAATCTTTGTGCAGAGGGCGCTTCCTCCAGTCAGCTAGTGTTGCCACGTCATCCTTCGGTGCAAAGCTTTTGGGGAAGGACGCTTCTGTCAGCAAGCCAAGACCAGGCATGTGAAGTTCCCGAAGGTATCGTTCAATTGATGCTTCACTTATGTCTTTTTTTTGATCAAGTAGTCGCGACTTGATGGCCTTATGCAAATACTTGTAGCATTCAGGAAAGAAGTCATGCTTCCAGACGGCAAGCAAGTCCTGAATATCCACGACTCCGTTGGGAAAGCATCGCCAATCCTTCTGCAAACGAAATATATCGTTTGCGCAACCGCAGAACACTTTCAATGCTTTTCTTCCTGATAACATTTTCACCATCCAGTCCATAGCAAAATTTCGATTTTCCCCTAAGCAATCTACGACAAATGTTTTGTTTTCCGAAGAGACTGACCCTACGCAAATGAACCCTAATGAGGAGACATGTTTTAACGTTCAAAATATTCAATAAATTCTGACCATCATCAGTAAATTCCTGGTGGAATTCAAAATCAACAGACAGGACACTGAATCCTCCAGGTGGTGGTCTAATCAGGGCAAGCGTGCCTTTGTCTTGGTTTAACTCGTTTTGCAAAGTAATCATTTCTTTTGAAAACTCTTTTACATCTACATGTGGAATTTCTGACAACTTCGAAATCCACGATTTCAGATTTTCCGCGTAATTGTCAGGAAATGTTATGTCCAAATCATAATTTGTCCGTCTGGCGGCCCGACGAAGTTCAGGGTCTTCATCTTGTGGTCTAGAGTCAGAAACTCCAAATCGAGCTTTGGCCTCTTTTGATTTTGCGAAAAATGCACTAGGAAAAGGAAGAATTGTATTATATATAATAAAAGACTTGGTTGATTGATTGATTGAAGATTGATTTATAGCTGATATTGACAATTTTGATTAGTTTATGTAATTGTTAAACAAACCTTGACTTTGCACTTTTGCTGGTTTGGGGTTTCTTATCCATTTTTATAAACAAATTAAATTATATACTTAGGTATACTTAAATGGTTTTTTAGCTTGCAAGGAAGCAATTTATTCAATAATAATTAGGCAATCAGCAGCCGAGCTGATGGCACAATGTAATGTAACAAGACTTACTTTTAAATGAGCAAACAAGCTGCAGCTTCAACCGCAACTACACTGAAACTGAAATGAACTGAAAATAGACATTCAAAAATTCAATATGACAACGTGGCTGTATAATATTGGGGAACTCAAGCATGCTAGTAAAGCTGGTGCTAGAAAAATGCTTACACAAGTTGTCTTTTCAGAAAGGGTACCCGTTTTAAATGTTTTTCATTATGCATGCCTTTGCCAAGTAAAAGTCCGTAGTGAGTACGAATAAGCTTGCAGAGGTGACTAATAAAAGCTAATATTGTAAGTAAATACATATTTGGACTTTAGACAAACTGAATTTTAAGTCTGTATTCAAAAACCATTTTTTACAAGCCGAACCTAACCTTTTTGTTTTATGGAATTCATATAATCTGTATGAGCATACAAGGTTTCATTTCTTCCTTTCGTATACGCGAGCGTACAGTGATGACTAAAATGTAACGTGTACTTCTGACTGGGACTTCTGTCGATAAGTCGTATTTGCGACCGTATGTCGTTTGTCCTTTTACTTAATTTTTAACTTTTTTAATTTATAACTACGAGCTCTGGTAAATTAAAAAAATATGATATGATCATGTTTTTGACTAAAATATTTTGTTATTTATGCATGTAATAATAGCTTTATATTCTGATTTTATGCGGTATTTTGAAAATAACTCAAAAAATGATACGATATGATAAATAGTCCAAGAATGAAAGAAGAATAAATATAAGATATTGTAGTAAAAATAATTTATTATAAAGTTATTTAAAATGTTTAAATTAGGTTTTATTGTGAACTGTACGTAGACCCATCTTAAAAATGTAACGAAGTGGTAGATGTATTGGCACATTCATCTTCAACGGAAATAATGTCTTCAATATTTGTGTTTAAATTGTCCACATTCATCAAAATCTGATTATTTGCATTCATTGGTAAATTTCTAATTGGCTTTCTACTACTAGAAATTACAGAAAGAGGAACACGTTCAGATTTGCGACGTAAAAAACTATTAGTTTCCTTACTTTGTAAAGTTCCGTTTTGTATATTAAAGAATTTTAAAATAACAAAGCTTCTGGATTTTAATATCCAATAAGAAAACTGGGACAAACAAAATATAACAACCGAAGAAATCAGGTAAAATATTACCCATTTAAAATTGCTTAAAGCAAATACCTCAGGCCCACACAACACTTCACCTGACAACCCACTTAGGAAAGTTATTAATAAATATGGAAAGCTAGAAAGACATAACGTCGATGAAAATATTAAACCCACTAGGAAATACATAAGGGATTTAAAAAAGTTTGCGACAGTTTTTCCTTTTCTTGCTTGATGTTCACTAGAATTAGAGGGATTACGAAAGGCAAATGTACATTCATAAAGTAAGCTATACAGGAATATCAAGAAAAACGGAACTATGCCCGCATAATGAAGAATTATTAAAATCTCTGTCAATATATTCATGTGAGCTTCGATATCACTGGCAAATACAAACGCTGGGTTACATGAGTTTTTTAACGAAACGTATATAAAGGTTATGTCCTCTAACGTCCTCAAAATTGTTATCCAGGAGCAGCAGACGAAAATTTGGAAAAGGCCAAAACGGGAGAAACATTGTATGACAAACACGCTGGCGGCACAACTAAATTTATAAAGAAAATAAAACTGAAAAGAATATGCATCACATCACTATTAAAATTTATAGATGTACAAAAGGTACTTACCGAAAGTGAATGCTGCTAACAAAGCATATCCCAAAGAGAACCCCTACCAGAAGCGATAAAATGGCGGTAGTTAAGACGCTTGTAAGTTCTGATATTTTTAGATATAGAAAAATTGATCCAGCTGCAACCAAACCGGTTGCCAAAAACTGACCAATACCCTTTGGGCTTAGATTTATGTCGCAGTACGTACTTAAATCTTTTAACAAAGACATTTTAGTTACGAACGCAAATCAAAAGTTGAAACGTTTCTAGTTACTAGTGCAGCTAAAAATTGAAACTTGGTTTGGTTTCAAGGGAATATCGCCTACTGTATCAATTTCAGCAAAAATCTCAACTTAAATACCACAACTAGTCCAACAGCTTTCATACCGAATAATGTACCGTGCATGAAATGAAACGTACTAACCAACTAAACCAAACAAGTGCGTAGCAATTATCAGGATTTCTTTAACTAGCTCAAAATCCTATACGATCATGAGGAAAACTGAAAACTTTAGTGTAAAAATAAAAAAGGTTCTTATGAGTCAGTGAAATGCTTCAACACGTAGAAGGATCGTTTAAAAACAAGGTACGGCGAACTCAGCGAAGCCATAACCCTTAGACTTTGTTCCAATTCAATCTTTTGATGCTGTCGCATGAGTCAGAACTTTTTACAATGTAAAATATACTTTTCCATTGTCTAGAACATCATTATAATGCACAAAGTATCTCTATTCTAATGATTGTTTTATGTTACAGTTTAATACGTAGGTCATATAAATAGGAAGTTTACTAATGTGGCTAAACACTTATATTTAAATTCGCCGAGAGTAAAGTAATGCTCGTGTTGATAAACAGCTTCGGCCAATAAACACGTACATGTAATCGCATATTCAGTGATAAGTCGATTTTTTAATCAATCAATCAGTAACTTTTAAATAGTCATTTTACATAATTCAAAATGTTTTTTCCCAAAACCGAATGGTCCAATTTAGGTAAATTATACAACTTAAAAATTTATATAAAACCTCTGGTACAACAAAATCTTTATCTAGGTTTAGTTTTTTTGTAATTTAGTTCAGTTTTGTGGCTCAAGAAAAATTACTGCGACCTTGTGTCAATACTTTGCGTTCTTTGTGTTTGCTTCTTGTCATTGGAATGTGCCCAAAGGTAAAGCCGATTTCGTTAACAAATTTAAGTTTTTAAATGAAGCATTTAATTTGACTCTCTTTATTTTTGTTGCAGGCAATAGTTGGTTTAATCGTATTTTAAACTGTTTAATTTACCTGATAGTGCTAAGCATTTCAGCAGCATGCGGAATGTTTTATGTTAGTTATTACTTCCGACTTAGTTATGTGGCTAGCTCAATCCTTGGAACAGTTTTAGTAGCTAGCTTGTATATTTATAATTTGTATGAAAGGTGTTTATTTACTGCTTTACTTTTGTCAGTATGTCAGATTTTAGGGAAACTTAGTAGGGTTTTAGTAGCGTCAGTACTTATAATGGTTCCAGTATACGGAAGATTAGGTTTTGTACTAAATCAGTTAGCACACACTTTGTCATGTGTCAGCGATCAAGTAGTAATAGTTTGTGAAACCGCATTTAAAACTCATTATGCCAAATTTAAGGACGACGTCAATGCTATATTACAAAGTATTAAACTTTTCGAAATCCCAATAAATGGCAATGTTTATTATTTTTTACTCGACCGACTTGTATCGGTGGTTAACATTGACGTTAAGTTGAGAATTGAGTTTTGGACAAAGATAGTTGAAGATAAGAAACAATAAAAGATTTTATTTATAAAAAACTCATCACAATTGATGAAGTTATTGGATATATTAAATATTTTTGGGGGATTTGGATAGGTATTCTTGCATTAGGAATTATATTTAAAAATCTTCGTAAACTTAAAACATATAAGAAAACAGGCTTGTTTAAGCCTTCACGCATTAGCTTCTTTAAATTTATTAGAAATAGCTTAATTGTAAGTTTGATTATTTTGTTTCTTACGTTTGTGATAGATTTTTGTTTTTACTACGTTTAAAATCTAATGTTTGAAGGTTTTTCTAAACACCCTACAACTATTCGTACTTTTTCGAACACTAGTGTGGAAAATGATAGTGGAGCTTTGTCGCAGGCTATTGCAGATAGTCTTCAAAGGCTTAACAGGGTAACGGAAACAAATAATACAATCGACATTAATGAGTGTTTTCGAACTGAATATCCGCCAATACAAACATATTGTATTCAGCTAGTTTTGGTTATGTTTGGATTTTTAACATTTTGGTTTGATATGTTGGGTCCATCTTTTCAGCAAAATATGCTTGAACTGATTCATTTGTATAATATAAGTTTTGAATAATTCAAATGAAAGTGTTTTCGGTTAAATATTACGTTATATTATGTTAATAAAATAAACTATATTTTTTTGAAATGCAAAATTTATGTATGTTTTTGTTTTTCAGCCGTAATTGCTACTTATTTATTACACGCTTTGAATTCTTAAGTTTCTCTAATAAAACATGAACACATCTATATGTCGATGGATTTCATATATAATTTTAAAACTACATACAATACTAGCATATATTCATAGCAAGCAAACCTGCACGCAACCAATACAAGCAACGTAGCTAGTAGCTACATTTGTTAACGGTCGATTATTCATGTAAAAATTCATATAAAATATTAATAACCAAGTCGCGACTGTTTGACTCGTTATGAGTCTCGTTCTCATATCAATACTTGAATACATCAATGATTTGGTAGGTAGCCGGTAACCCAACTTAAGTGGGTAGCCCGTAGCCTGGAATACCGTAGCCCAGCTCTGACTGATACGTTTAAATTACGTCATGTTATTAATATATTTAAACTGGTTTTGGTATGCAAGTTTGTAAAATTAACTATAAAGTTTATAGCATAAACCTTCGATAACTTATACTTAAGGATGAGATCATTGCTGCTTATTTTTTTACGAAGTCTGTGAC
>JAHZNB010004452.1:0-22109 GCA_027744295.1 Callyntrura guangdongensis
CACCGGAAAGCAACTAGACATGTGCAGAATAAATACTATATGAATATGAACAACGTTTTTATCTGGTTTGCTTACCTCCCGTAGCTTCTCTGATAATTCTCCCAAAATGGCGTCTTCGTCGAAAAACTTTCCTTGGTACCTGTGCTCAAAGTACTCCGTGATCTTGGCTCTCATCGTTCTTGGAAGCTTGCGATATGCCATGTACTCCTCCACTTGTTTTACCTGCATAAGTCACAATATATAAGAAAAGACTTATATAGACACACAGGTATTATATCTACATTCATACGTGTCGTGTGTTCATCACCGCAACCTTACACAGCAGAGAGAGAGAGAAAGAGCGAAAGAGAGAAAGAGAAAAGGGGTAATAATGGCAACGCCATGCAATGCGATGCATGGATGGATGGAATAACAATAATAGTTTTATAAATATTTTGCTCATGACCACTCACAAATACGTAATAATGCGAAAATGGGATTGCAATAAGAAAATGTAAAAGTAATGTATATCTTGATATACGTATATATAGAGATATCTAATATGTATATACAAAGGTAATAACGCAAAAGTATATAAAAGGCAAAAAGTTCTGCTGGAGTAGTAAAATGCGCTATTATTATTATTATTATTTGGCAGAAGTAACAGTGATAGTGGTAATAGTAGTAAAGAAATAAATTGGATTGAATGAATGGAAAAATAGTGTTTTCAAACGGAATATAGTTGATATATATTTTTACACATAAAAAGAGAAAATCGCAGAGCGACAACTTTAGGAAGTCATTAATGAGCCTTATTTTTTTTATTACTACTACGTATTATTGCAAATGGCAACTACTACACGACATGAGCCGGAGAGAGAGAGAAGAAAATTACATCAATAACTGTGATAACAGAGTGTGGTAACAGCTCCGATACAGAAAGAGGTAGCAGGAGGGAAAGGACAAAAAAGTTCTGAGGGAAAACGAACGACTCAAGGAAAAAAAGGAGCAGAGCACACGCGAAGGAACCAACTTCTGGCGGAATTATTTTTTACCAATGCGGTGGTAATAATTGCAAAAAGAAGCCATGTTATTAAAATGTACATTTATTGTGGGGGATATTTAAGGGCCCTCAAGGTGTAGACTCTAAGGCCAGCAGAAAAGAAAGAAAGAAAACTTAGGATCTGCGGTGTGTAGTGTGCCGTATAATTTTTAGTGGAAAGAGTAGTAGTAGCTGTTGTGATGATGGCGGTGGTAGTGGTAAATGATGGTGTCGTGGGTAGCAAAAGGAATGACAACGAGAGAGAGCTCCGTTTATTTTTTTACAGAAGCCGAGGAAGTATTTTTTTGCAAAAATAAACTTGGAGAATCGTGCGGCATTTCCACAGTCGTGTGGATAGTTAAAGAGTATGTGTGTCCAATATTTTTTGCTGTTTTCTATACAGCAGTTTTTTCTTCAAAACTAGCCACAACGTACAAGAGAAAACACGAAAGAGCGTTATTATTACCATCATCGCCTTCTTATTGGTTTTATGGAGGTGAGGTGCTCAGTGTGCTCTGGCGGCGGCAGCAGCAGCAGCGGTAGTAGTAGTAGCAATATAGTGAAATGAATATAGCGAAAAGGCTATGCAAGAATAAGAAGAGGTGAAAAAGCAAATGTATAAAATATGGATACATATGTATATAATAATATCAGGTAGAGAGAAAGACAAGAAAAGGTGGAGTGCAATTGAAAAGGCCACAACGCCACTTATTGTCGAGGATAATGACAAGTTCCTCGTTTCACAGGCAAGCAGAGGCAATGGACATTGACGTTCAAGACGGCCAAGTGTTACCACAATACTTTTTACGGGGTTTTCCCAGAAAGACGAAAAAATGTCAAAGTCAGGTCAAAGAGAAAATGCTTTAGTTTCCTACACACGTGATTATTACAGTCTATTAAATACACGGTGTGTATATTATGGTTATGAACAGGTATTTAGGGTATTTCTGGATCTTTCTGTTTTATGCGTTTTCACCCTTCCAGCGTTTTGTTTATCTGCCGGCATGCCAGAAAACTCTAGGACTGTAGATGGTGAGATGAAAGAATAATTTGCGCATTTCGGGTAGCAACNTTCTGGATCTTTCTGTTTTATGCGTTTTCACCCTTCCAGCGTTTTGTTTATCTGCCGGCATGCCAGAAAACTCTAGGACTGTAGATGGTGAGATGAAAGAATAATTTGCGCATTTCGGGTAGCAACTTTTGTATTGTGCCTGCGGGAAAAACACAAGCAAACAAACAACTTGCTATGGCGATATATAAATGAAAATGACCATAAATACGAGAAGATAGAAAGATAGAGAGAAGAAGATTCAATGAACTTCAGCTTTATTGGACAAGAAAGAAAACAACTTTATTCTTTTTCAATAACAACAATAATAAGACTGATCTTTGTTGTGTGCCAAAACTAGAAGTTGCAGTTATTGCTACCTCTCACACCCACGCACAAAAATAAACAATCTAGAGATGGTTGCTATACATTGTGTCATCATGCACTTGCTGTTGGCGATAGCCATTGCCAGTTGCCATTTTTCCTGTTATGCTGTCGTCGTTCACGGGCAGGCTGAACATTAAACAAAATACCAAAGGGAAGTATGGAGCAACGATTCACGAAATTAAACTTTATCTGATGGTTTGCTACAAAGATTGGAAGTCTGTACATTACAATGTACTGTTGGCATCCACGGAAACGGAAAGATGGGCACTGACGTAGTCACCAAATTAGATAACCAAGAAAAACGGTGATTCACATGAACTGGCTTATCCCCTTTCTTACCTACCTACCAGTTAATTATGCTTTTTTCCCCCGAAAATGGTCACCAAAGAAATTCTCTTTTACTTTTTTATACTGACACAAAGAGGACACTATACAAAGAATGGGACAGAACCGAGCCTATTTATTCAGCCCAGAGATACCGGATTAAATGCACTGTACATTATTAAATATACAAGAAGTTTCCTTTTTCAATGCCTACCTGAATTGCAGTAGAATTGATGTACTTGCCCTATATACTATAATATGAGGTGTATAACCAATAAACGAATATACCTACATACTGTAGGTATTTTTCCACCAAATAGTATATGTATACGTGCTTGTAATCTTCGAGTTGTCTTTTGGACGAAGAAAACTTTTTTCTTTTGAACGAACCCATAGTAAAAAACAGTAAGAACAACATTTATTATGCTTTACTCGTCAGTTGAGTCTTTGCCTGAGAAGAGTGCCAAGTGCCGGGGAGGAGGTAAACATGTGTGCCCAGTAAGAATCAAAAGGTACAACCCTACATTTATAGATAAGAGAGAGAGAGAGAGAGAGAGAAAGGAGGGGGCAAGGGGTACACCTGTTTCCCGTGCATCCTCGTCGTGAAAGGAAAACAAAAGGAAAACAGGGCAAAAAGACATCATTTCCCCTCTTTTACTAAATTTTCGTTGTCGTTTTCATTACTTTGCTTGTTCTCTTCTCCTCTCGATCAGTACTACACTCATCTCAACTGCAAACGGAAAAAAACTTTATGGGTATCTTGTATGTATTCTTCATAATATGGAGGCAATCCCCTGCCAAACTCCTCTTTTGCAAATGATTTTTTCTCGGGGCAAAAAAGAAGAAAGGCGTATTAGAAAAGCGACTATAAAGAAACGCGAGAGAGAGAGAGAACAAGCAAAGTAAATCTAGGTCAACATGTCGTCCACTTCTTGATGTTCCTTTTTATCTTGAATGGTGTGTTGTATCAAAATGGGAGTAGTAATAGGCCCGTATACCAGAGGCCAGAAGCATAGGTTAACCTTCCAAATATTATGTATTTACATACATACATACGTACCATTGAAAATGGTCGCCTACTTTTTAACTAGTCCCGAGACTTACCCTCTGCACGACAAACTACACTTCACTAGAAACTATAATCGTTTTTCGGTTTTAAATTGTAAATCTGTAAACAGAACAATACCAGTTTCGTCTAGTTGAACAGGAGGTAGATGACTATTGTCGGGGCAAAAAAATCCTCTTTCCTCCATTTCTTTTGACCTAATCTGATAAAAAAACCTGCTTACCTTTTAATCTGTAACAAAAATTGAGCAACTCACTATGGGCAGTCAACCCATACCTGTCTATAATCAATAGAGCAACTCTCAGAGTCAGCAGAAGGAACAATTTTCCCCCAAATAGGCGTAATAAATCTGAAAAGCAATTCCACTGGCCCAGAAGCAGCACAAACGTCTTCATACCGGAAACTTTTCAATTATGTCGCCCATTCATGAACCTTATGTATTCACCGGACAGACAGGACCTAATTCTGCCATTATGCCACATACATTTACATATATTGTACGTAAACTGACTGCAGGGGTTTATATGTCTATCCGTTGACCTAAAAAATGAGTATGAGGACGACGGCCACTACGGAAAAACGTTGCTCATTGATCCGTTTGTTTAAAAACATAAGTGGCAGCCATCCGTAAAAAAGGAATTGCTCTGAGAAAAAAAGTACCAATTTGTGTTTCCGAACAATTTTTTTTGTTGGGTAGGAGAACAAGTGTACGGTGTAATACACACAATCAGTCTCTGTGTGAAGTTGCCCCTTTTTTGGGCCATATTGTTAAATGAATGACACAATGGCATCTTTGCACACCATCACACATTGTGCAACTATAAAAACGGCCAGGGAGAGCTAATAGAGAGAAATGAGAATGATAATGATGACGCGGGAAGTAAGGCTGTGTAGTATGCGTGTAGTGTTGTGTGCTCAAGTGGCTGAAATATACCACGCGGCAAAATGTAGCTTTCTCCACAAAATACATTTTAAAAACGTGCACATACACCATAAAAGCACAAGTGTATTAAGTATTTCAGGAGGAATTGTGATGAGTAGCAGCCTACATTTTCCCGAGTTACTCTTTTAAGCATCCCACATAAATATTCCTACACGAGTAGACTCTAACCCGCATCATCATCGTCATCATCATCCTTATTTCCCACAAAGTTATCTTTGTGGTGGCGCATGGAATAAATAGCAAATATACCATTACACATATGCCTACATGGGGAATCTCTTGTTGAAGTGCTGAGAGTGTACTGTGAGTACGACATTATGTGGTACGTGTGGTAGGCATATACTTGAAATGTGCTTTAGGCAGATGATTATTTATGAACTTATTTTGTTTGTATGTAGTTATGTATTATAATGAGCAGAGCATAATTTTCAAAATTAAATTTTGTACCAGAATGTGGATGACTTGGTACAAATGGAGACACTATCAACTCAAGCCATAGTAGAAGAAGAGGATTCTGCATGGGGGAAACACATTTATTCAGGAGTATACTTTATTTCTTCATCACTGGAATATATCGCCCTAGTTGTCGCGAGTAAGTGTAGTGGTTGTCATACACCGGCAACACATATGCAAAGGGATGAAGAAAACTTCTCGAGTAATTTTGGGGAAAAAACGCAGTGGAAGCTAAATACGTGAGTTATTGGGGAAGGAAAATGTATGAGTGAGAGAAGGTGGAAGGAAGCAGTAGTGAAGTGGGTGTGCTACCAAACAAACTGTATTGTCATCGTTGTCGTTGACTACACGAAAGTATCACTGACAGGGAACAAAGTAGTGTAACAACAGCAGCTGTTGTGTAGGTTTTTTGAGAACAGCGTATGGAGAGTGGGAAAAAGGAGGAGGAAGTGTGACAGAGACATCGTAAGATTCCTGGTGTAATACATATAAATAATATGTAGCACCAAAGTACAGGAAGGATTAAGTGTTCAGTCCGGAAGAGAGGGGGAGAAAAATCATTAAAAGTGGCATTTAGAACAAAGTCTGTGCACACGGTAGCAAACGCAGCAGCACTGGATAAATTCAGGGGCGAACTGCGTTGCAACTTTCTTTTGTCAGCGACATTTTTAGCCAGGGTTTCAAGTGCACCTCGAAAACAGGCTTGACAATCTATTACTAGTTGGAAAGTTTTTATGTACGAGACAACAACACGGCAAGCGAGTGAGTGTATTTGCATAAATAATTTTTAGGAATTACATTTTTTAGCCTGAGTATCCTTTCTGGAACAGCAAGTTTTTTTGTGTTAATGCGGACCAAATTTTGTAATGAAATAGGTAATCAGCAGTGGAAAATACAATATACTGCTAACTACTCACCACGAGATGGAAGCGTCATTTAGAACAAAGTGAATTTCCCGTAGGAAGCTAATGAGTAGAAAGGGTATAAGAGACAGGTAAAGGACTGACGGAGACTGATCCTTGGCGCTCATTACTTTTTCTGTCTATTATATACACATACATATATTGAATAAAAACATTATTTATTTCTGCTATCAGCATCTTTTTATAAAGCTATAATTTAAATCGAAGGAATTTAGCGAACGTAATTGGGACTAATCTGTGTAATGAAAACATGGACTACTGTGATATTTCCCTAGAATTATAAAACGTGTATAGGGTATGTAATAATTGAAATGTATTTTCTTCCTCAAAGAAGAATGATATCGTCTTGTTTTCAGACGAAAGGATTTCGTAATGAGAGGATATACATACACATAAATACACTACACCCATTTTAATTCCATCCACCCACGCACATAAACTTTTCCCTGCGAAATGGATTCTCAATCCTCGAGAGAGTGAGAAAATTCTTTTGCTTTCTCGGCATTTTCATCCAGTCATGTCAATATACAATAAACATACTAAAAACGTGTACCAGGTCGACTTCCTATAATGAAAGTAGCCACCATATAACTCGTTCAAAGTAACATTTTCTGTGAAAGTAGTATGTACATGACACTAGGAGTGATTATATAAAAGGAAAACAGCAGCAGAGCGAGTGAGCATGAGAGAAAGAGATAGCAGCTTTTTATGTGCATCAAAACGAATAACGGATCACTTTTCATCAGAGATGCTTACACAAAAGAAGCAGTGAAGCGATCGTGAAACGCGACGTGGTTGTGGAGAAATCGTCGCATTATACACCACCATATGCATAATATGCTATTTACCTACAAACATATAGAAACCTGTGTAAGTATATGCAGCTACTTAACATCATTCCATATTATTCTTTCGTATCTTATGTTACGTTTCATTAAAGTGACTTCTGTGAAAGATACGCCATGCATATAATAGATCACGCATCAGAACTATGTGCCTTGGCTTAGCCCACAAACTCTCTATACATAAAGTCTACACACAAAATTCAACGGTGCCAAGGGAATTGTATAGTCCAGCTTTACCGATGCAGGAAAGCAAATCCCACAAAGGCGACTCAGACTTAAAGAATGTATCCTCCACCGGATCAAAAATTGGTGAAGTATATGCCACAAAACCAATAGAAATTCTGTGCGTTGTGTACATTTTAGTGAGACGGAAGCTTAAATGCTGTATTTTTTGCATAAGTATATTTTTCTATTGTAATATTTTTTATCTGTATTTTGTGTGTGGATTGTGAATATATTGAATGCGTTATGATGATAGATAACTAGATAGCAGTCCGGGGGGTTCAAATTAGGAATGTTCAAATAATGTATAAAAAGAATCGTTGAAAAAAAGTTTGCGGCGGCGATAAAGAAGAAAAAAGCTTCAGGATGACTTTCTTTTTTTTCCTGTCAGTTTTTTTGTACAAGCTAGTTATAGTAAAATACTATAAAAGTAATAATGAAAATGGAAGGTGGCAGTAGTAGTGATGGTGATGCGTGTGGTAAGCTTTAGAGGAGAAAACTACCAAGAGATTGGTGTAGTGATGGTGATGAAAAGAAAGTAGTGGCGGAGAAAGTTTTTGAGTTCTAATATGAATGTACTGCTGTTAGTATAAAAAGGTGGGTTGATTGGATCTTTTTAACGAGAAATAGAGATAGGTACATTCATTCATCAACTGCAAATACATTATGTAACAATAACCTATTATACGACAGTATTATTATAATTATTATTATTTTTATTATGAATTATTATGAATGCGTGGTATTGTTAATAATGCTGGTATATATACGAGAGATGTACTAATGTTATCCGGGTTCTCTACAGTTATAGTGGATTGCACTATATGTACATAAGAAAGACTAGAAAGGAAAAACTAGTAATTGCTTTTTTTCTTTGGACACAATGCATCTTTTTCAAATGTGACAACTATGGACTTTTGGGGGGAAATGCGACAGTGTGTGTATATATTATGGTACAATGGTAGTAGTAGTAGTAGTTATATAACAAAATGGTATATATCTAATGTAGCTTTTTGGGTTCTTTTTAGGCGCTCAACTCTAATTATCATTTTACTATATACGCAACGACTTGTCACTTTTAATATAATTATTATCATCTAGCTATGTATAGTATATATTTTATTTGTACTAATAATAGTAGTAGTTAGTATATGTATTCTATATATAGAAATATTACGTAGAGATATATTTAATAATAATATAAAAGAGAAAGTAGAGCATGTCACAGCAGTCAGTGAAAATCTTGCACCCCAGGAGATAAGTAAATAGTAGTAGTAACTAAAACTTACATCCATCCCCTTTGTCATTTTAATGAAAGTCAAGAGTTAACGAGATCGCAATTCAATAGATGACGATCATTCGAGAGAGAGAGAGAGAAAGACACACAGAAAGAGAACGAGCGATAGAGCGAGAGAGAGAGACAGACAGAGTTGATGTGGAGCAGTAGAAGTAGTTGTTGATCATCATCATTGTCATCATCATCAAGATGTTTGAGAGCACGTGTGCGCGAACAATACAGAGTGGCAATCAGTTAGAAGGGGGTGAACGAGCGAACAAGTGCGCGCGCACACACACACACGCACATTGGATTATTTTTATTTTATTTTTTTTAAAACGGGACACGTATTGTTGATGAAGAAAGCGAGAAGAGTAGAAAATGACGGCACATGACGAGAGATTTGCAATGTTGGCATGTAAAAAGGTGGAGAAAAGTTTGTAACATTTTGAAATTGGACGAGAAAAAAGGAAGAGAGAAAAAAAGAGAAAAGAATAAAAAAATGTTAGTTGTGTAGTCTGAGTATAAAGTAGGTATAATAATACGATATATTGATAGAAAACGTTTTTTATGTATATTTTTTGTATGTAAGATTGTCAATGAGAAAAGTTGGTTGTTTAAAATTTTCGTATGTATGTAGATATTTTAATACACTGCACAAAACTGCAACAGAAGCAAGTATATAATGACTTTGCTATGATTTTTTTCTATTTTTTACGTAAAAAAGATTTTGAAGAGAAAATCGAAACACGAACAAATATTAAAAAGAGAACAAGAGAAAACTAGAAACAGAGCAAATGCTTGAATTTTACTGGCTTACTCTATAAATATAAATTTGTATGCATGAAGAGATAGATAGTATTGAGCGAAAGTATAGTAGTACATAAAATTTTTGTGAAAACGCGTACGGAACACTAAAGATACATAATTAATTAGTCAGATTAATAATGTATTTTTATGTGTGTGTTTGTTATATATCATCATAGAACGAAGTTATTTTTTAAGTAAAGGAACAGAAATCTGCATAGTTTTTACACAAGAGAAAAAACATAAGGTAGAAACACAGGTACACATGGAAAACACCAGACACCCCCAACCGTAAAATACTGTAACTGTATTATCTATTTTACCATCTATTATTATGTCATAATATAGAGAGAGACTCATAGCCGTGTATCTGTAAAAAATGTGAGGTAGCAAGAGATAGCAAAATCGAATGAAAGGAAGAGAAAAAAGTGTCTTAAAATTCTACTCGGTTACCGTTACCATTGTGTCAAGAGTCACCAGGGAATATATATATATATACATAGATATAAGCTATTACCGCCATTTCTCGTCCGCAAATTTGATGATGATTTTTAAATACAAACCCCTTGCACGATTCCTCTTTCCCTGGCACTATGCGCCAAGTTTTAGAGAAATATTCGTCGATTGGGAAAACTCCAAATTATAGGTTACGCGAGTAATAACAGTAATGGATCAATGTTGCACTGCACCCTGCGTTCACACACATAACCATACCCACCACGGTTGCTGGAATGAAACACGAAGCGGAGAAACAAGGCCAAAAATCACATAACATTTTCAGTAAAAGTAGGCGGATATAGATAGAGGAACAGTTTTTGTAAAAAAAAAGCTCGAATATTATGGAGAAAATCGGGAAGGTAGGCGAAGGGAGCAGACAAGTCATTTATTTTTTGTGTCCCACTTTTCAGACCCACTCAGTGTCAAAATGCTTTTTCCCTTTTTTGATATACATACCTATACGCTACACATGCAATGCATTGAAAATGATGAGGGCAGTAGCCATTGTAATTTTCTACCGCAAAAAAGGGTAATGCGGAGCGGGAGAGAGAGAGATGATGTTATATATTGAATCATTTTTTACTGGCGTGCTCTCTCGGCCCTTACCTTTTTTACATTCTTTCCACATGACCAGAAAGAACGGGATGGTATATGGCATTACTTGAACCAGAAAAAAAAATACGCGCGGTAGTCGTTTCATTGAACTAATTTTGCTGATAAAACACAGTAAACGGTTGTAATAGATAAGAAGATGCAGACAATAAATCGAAAATGCTTTGCAAGCAGGCATTATATACCATTTTTTGTTGGCGACTCATCCAGCTTCATCGTGAAGGCAACCGGACACACATATCAAAATACACACATGCAGAGATAAAGTGTTCGTTGTGCATGTCTTTGTGTTTGTGTGTGTGTGTGAGGGGAGAGAGAGGCAAGAGAAGGGTGGTAACATGACTAAAAAAGGGCATTTTCTATGGTATTTTCCCGTAGTTTGCCTGCATTTGAGCCAACTATTAAATAAAATCCTTTTGTGCGCTCCCATAAGCAACATCCATCGTTAGTCACTCAAGAGCTGCTCCCCCGAGCCCAGATAACTGCTCATTAATTACAGTAATTACACACTAGCCTTCTGACACCAGCAGCATAAGTTTGGCTGCGAGAAAAAAATACCACAGGAATAGGGATCTTTATTGGTGGTGCAGTGGGGCACATCAGCAGCTTTAAATATGAGAGTAGTGGGAGCAGAGAGAACGCAACGTAGCGAAATGCTGGAATGAGACAGAAGAAAAGTTCAACTGGATGCGTCTACCCGTTCAAGGACCAAATTTTAACCGGTTTTATTATAGTCACGATCACGAATGACAAGGATAACGGAATGGCTACTAAACTGGCTAATGTATAAAATGGGGACGTGCGTAAATATCATCACATACGGTCTAAATACACAACGATCAACATATAAGGCAAAGGCAACTGTACATCCATGCATTTCGCAGTCTAATTTTTGAAATGTACGTGTATCGTGATCGTATTGCACAATATTTTTTTCCTTTCAAGTCCTATCTGCACAACACAACCGCTCCAAGTCGAATTCGTTGTTTGTGAAACTCCCTTATAATAATTGACGAATGAGTTGTTTCCTTTGCATCATCAAATTTTCCAAGTACTACACAATATGCTAAATGAAATGTGTTTATAGAGAAATCTTTCATCTTTTGAGAACTCTAACAATATTAAATTTGATTATATTAGTTGCCTGAAATGGATGTCAAATGATGATGGTAAATTCAGAGCTACATTGCTCCATGGCATGCATGCCAGATGCCATCAACTCTATACATTCCCATAAATATCCAATCACCCCTGTGGCTTCACCAAGTAAAAGCTAATACCAAACTAATTATTGAACATTGTGGCGGTTTTTCTTTGTTAAAGCTTGACATTCCTAACGCGTATAAAGGTTTTGTGTTTCATCATCATCATCACTATCATCACTCATCCCCCTTCACAAATCAAGCGTTCCTGGTGGTCATCAATAATTCGTTAATGTATCCATTACACAAAAGGCAAATAGTGATAGCAATTCTTCCCTAGGATTTCAGCATTTCGCCTTGTTTTCTTTGAATAAATCCATTATTCTTCAGTATCGGCGGCCATCAGTTTGTTCACACGCGGTATAATTATGAAGCTATAAACTGCGCCATACAATCTGTGCTAAATATTTTCTAACAGAATGAAGAAAATGACTTGAAATGACCATGTGGCATTTTTTATAGTTCAACCTGAGCAGGATCCAGGACGGGGTGTCCTGTCTTGTTTCTCCTGACAAAAAGATAACCATCACTGGAACATTAGCGCCTTTCACAATGGTGTTTACGAGCAAGTCTCCCTCCACTAACCAAAGTCACCGTTTATTACAGCGGTGATGACATAACAAAAGCTTATCAAGATCTTTGCAATTCATTAGGCGCGCAGTAGGTTTCCTCCTCTCAATGCCAACGTAATTCCATGAGTGTATCTGTACCATGCATCTCACGTGGAACTAAAAGGAAAACATGGGTCATTCTTCTATGACCCATAAAACTGATAAAAGACTTGTGTACATATGTACAGCACACAATACACTACCGTTACACCAATGCTTTATCATTGAGAATTTCCCCGGTGGTTGGTTCCAGGAAGACCGACGGGGGAGCAATGCCTTCTCTCCACATGATAGTTATAACTGACACCACTGCACTTTCTTATAGCTACAAATGGCAAATATTAGAAGGAAAATCACCTTATCATCACAAAAAATGATCCAACGCTCCTGACGTTTGCTTTTCGGTGGCGAGCGTTTGTTTTCATTAAGTGTGTGCTGTCCGTCGTAAAATAATACGTCCGTGAACAAAATGATACGACAGGACGTGTGAAGAGAAATGAAAAGAAACATTGAAAGTTAACTCAATAGTAGCATCATCATCAAAAAACGCTCACTGCTTCTCGTACATGTGTGTGTGTGTGTGTGCAGCAGGAAAAAACACAAAACGACATTAAATGCAACTCTTTATCGAATTATCCCCGCCTCTGCTCAATGTAGGCATGTATTTGAGTGTGCTCGTCTACGAGTATACATTCCAGTCGGGAAAACGGCGTTTATAGACGTTAAGGACACATTAGCCCAGCAGTGCATATGTGTAGTTTTTCTGGCCAACGAGGGAAAAAATGTCTACTTTATTGGTATAGAATCACATGGCTACAGCAAACACAAGATGACACTCTAGTCCAGTATACAGCGATGGGATGAACATCCCTCGAAACTGCTGCTGCTGGTTTTATATGGCGTCCGAAAGGGAAACGAGGTTATCTGTCTATCTTTACCACATGCTTTTCTGACTTTCTCTTTGGTAAGCCGTACCGATACACAGACACTGACACCGACATACATTCACGCATAGACGGTTAAAGCCACAGTCAGTTTGTTGATATTGCAGTTATTATAGGTATATTTTTATGTGCATGAAATATCCATCCATTATCCACCCTGAAACACGGGACTTTTTTTAGCCCATTTTCTTTCTCAGTAAAACCGAAGAAAGATCCAGCGACCAATGATGATAAGACCCCTGTCATTAAAGTGGGGGAAGGATGAGAAAGCAGTCAGTTCCAGAGAGAAGCAATCTCATATGTTGAGATCATCAAGCAAACCTGCTCAACTCTCTGGGAACGAAGATTTATCATCCTGCTCCCAAAAACTCGTATTATATTCTTTCTCGAGTAAAAAAACGACAAACGTTTTCTCCAAGAAAACTAAGGATGACGACGAGATGCGTGCGGTATAACCTACTCGGTAAAAAAAAGTCTTACTTTTTTCAATAATCATTTTAATTCCATCCCCAGACGGCTGTGGCATTAGTAGCGAGAAGGAAGAAAGAAATTTAGATTCTCTACATCATCCTGTCTGTCTAAATGGGGAACGACTTACTGCGCTTTCTCAGAGTCGACTGGATATACTTTGTGCGCATCAACGTATTATTTTATCTAAATTAAATATTGCGTTTATCTACGGTAAATTATATAGAAACTACTTTTTTCCTTTTCAGGCGAGGTCTATGTTTTACTTGCTAGCGAAGGTTCACTGCATTGTATTAAAAGTTAACAAGTTTTAACCGAATATAAAATGTTAATAAGCCGAAGATTTTGGGTATTCACCTGCCAAGTGTCATGAATCAAAGAATCTATGTATATTTCAATTTTGTGTACAAAACGAAAATAACAAGGCTTTATAACATAATGTATTGCTAATATAGATACCTAGTACGATCTGATATTAATGATGTAATATAATGCTAGTGCTTCATCTCGTTTCATTTCAAAAAGTAAAAAAAATGCTTCCTACTTTTCATGGCTGTATTTTTTGCATCCACACATCTCCCTAAGTTGTCCATCAAAAAGATATACGAGCAGCTGGTTTAGATAAGTTGCTTATTTTACATTTTTCTAATTTTCTAATATTCTGAAAAAAATTGGTGTCTTACTTCGTGCCTTACCATATTATATTTTGTGTTTCTCATAGTATACCGAACAGCGTTGTCGTGATTTAATTTTTGTAAATATATTTGTACCGTTTGGGAGTACAGTATATTATATTACTTCATTATTACGTTTAATGACATAACTGGTACACGACAACTCGCAAGTACCTGTATACGTTTACTAATAATGTAAAATCCCCAGGTGCCTAGAGCCTACATCTAATTTTTCCGCACTGAATGTTGTCCTGTGGTTGGTTTGCTCTAAAAGAAAAATACAATAATTTTTAACCGAGTTATAGTCTCACAAGAAAATTTATGACCAAAGTTGACAAGAAAAAGAAAACGAACACATATTTTTGAATTAAAATGCTGCTGGTAAAATAAATAATTATTACGATGCTATACATCATTATTATTAGACTTACGTGGTAAGTATATCATATTCTTGCACTACTGTTCGCCAAAGTATAAATTACCTTATGGGGACAGGGATTAAGTTTATGAGTCATTTGAGTCGTTAAAAAATACTCGTGCCATTGCCATCTTTTAAGTTACTAAGTGGTTCCTACTAGTTCCTAGTTCGTCCAGCTAGTATTTCACTTTTGGCTGTTCCGTCTCCCAGAAGAAAAACGAGCATTTATTGTGATGTCGTAATGAAATTGTAATTTTATGCTCTGTTACGACGATGAACCCATTTCATATAGCTATCTACTTTGTAATATCCGTTATTTCATTAAATTACCTCATAAAATGTCCTTACAAATGGTGAATATGGTTTTAATAAGTCAGTCATTCTGTTGACAATAAAAGGTTTCTAATGGGAGCATTGTAGTGGGCTATTATGCTCTGCAAGACATCATGGACAAAATGCTACTATACGTAAGGTAGGTTCATGATGTCAATGTGTTCACAGATAAACAAATTGGTTATGATGTCATTATGTCATTACTAGAGTTTTCAAAAATATTTAACTAAAACGTCCAAAATATGGGCTTAAAAACGTCAAAATGTGTGCTAAAAATTTAAAATTAATTTTAATTAATTAATTAATGTTTATTTTAAATATTATCTCATATTATATTCAAATCCTTTTATACTTATTTGATTGTGCTGAAAAAAATAGCAAACTGCGTGCATTTCTAGCATTTTTCATTGAAACAAAAACCTGCGGTCTGTCAAAGATAGTGTCGACAACGCTGATTAACATGGTGGACGTTTTTTTGAAATTTTGCTTCTGGCGCCCGTTCCGACATTAAGGATCATAGTTTAATAATCGTTCCTTTTTACGCAAAAACAATACAAAATCTCACATCTTAAAGTCTACGCACATAGATAACGATAACATTATTTCCAGAAATTTTTGTGTACCTAGTACCTGCGAGTGAGTTTATTTGCCTTTCATAAAAAAGACAAATCCGCATCCCTTTTGTGACTCGTCCTTTTCAAGATATACGCGCAACAAAAGTTAACCGTTCGTTTATATAACAGTGCACTATATTGTACTACATCGTAATATTACTACTCGTTTAACTTTGGACTACTTTCCCAAATTAATGACCCTTTGTCCAATAATAACTTACTTTTGGTTATTAAACTTGCATTTCTCTCCAGGCCCCCGACAGCAAGTCACATTTTAATTTAGCATCTTCGTAATTACTATTTGAACCACATCTACCGCAAACAACACGACACATTTTTGGGTATGAGTATGAGGGCATCGATCAACGTTGTGGAGTTGTGAACTAACGACTAAAATGTGAGAATGAAAACGCTCTGCTACATCGAAATCCTTCGAAGTTTTTATTACTTCTGTCTGACTTGAAACACTAAACTTGGGTGCAGTGTAATTTATATGAAGCGCTTCGTGATTTGAAATTCCTTTTAGTAGAATTTACATCTTAACGTTATTTTAGCACCACATAATACATAAAAACTCGCCTATCGAAAGATTGGTAATTCAAGGCAAAAGTACCGCAAAGAGAACTTTTATATTAGTATTAGAGTATCCTATCACTATCACGTACTTCTCCATCCATCGAAATCGGCAACTTTTGTAAAACTGCCGAAAGAACAACCAAAAACTTCAACTTTTCAGCCTTTTTTGACACAAAACAAAACCGTGCTACTTTACGAACCAAAACGGGCTTGCTCAAATCCAAACAAAAAACTATGTAAACATGCATGTGCTTTGTTTAAGGGGTTTCAATATGACTGACCATCACTGTTCCATTCATTCAGATTCGGAATGTTTTGAACCTGGCTACTTATCTGATTTATGTATGTAGCTGATAGGATTGCGGACATGTATAAAAACTTGATTTTCCGAGAGTTTGAGCTTAACTGATATACCAAACTTTTCCGTGCTTAATGGCAAAATTTACATATGAGTGGAATTACTTTTGTTTCTTTAGATAATAAACGTGGGTCTGTGTCGTTCAGAGAGAAAAATCTGAAAATCTCACTGTTGGCGATTATGATTATTGTCGCTTTAAACCACTGCTTTGCTATGTTGGTTGAACAGCCTACAGTGTGACGTGTGAATAGCAGCTGAAATTCCTTATTAACTAATGCAATGAACGTAGGTGGTACTGTTAATACTGTACTATTTGGTTGTATAAAACATTACTCTATTGAACAAATCCAAGTTTCGTGAATTATAGCCTGCAATTTTTTTCGACATGTGATAATGTTTTGTGCAGGAAAGGAAAGAAGAAAACTAAGATCATTAAAAGTTTCCAATAAAAACTTGTTCCCCTCACCAGGGAGAGGCATGTCACCACAAATTTGTCTGCTCCACTTTTGTTATTTAGTGGGGATCCTGAGTAGGATTACATATTACATCGAACACGGTAACCACCCTTAAAAGACACTTGGCCATTCATCTCTCTCTATCGACTTAACTCAATTATTCTTACTACTTCACTAACGGATGTCTTTTGAATACCGATGCGTGTTTTTGTACTACTAGGATTGGTTGTAGCATCCCTGTAATAAAAATAATACGGAGAATGACGATGAAAGGAAATATATTTGAAATTTTACCTGGAGCTCATTTATTGCAACCCATGAGTTTGAAGGGAATCCTTGAAGCATAGGCACAAGAAATTGGAGGCAACCGGACCAATGACCAATTAACAGCATCATACATATCAAATTGAATATCCGCATGAAAACCGATGCCATATTGAGAAACTGTAAAACAAATTTATAAAATTCACGTTAAATATTTAAAAACTTGGTTTAAAAAAAATCAAATAAAAACCCCACATGCTACTCCGTTTCTTAGGCAGAAAATTCCCCACCAAAACTTTTTTTTTACAAAGATTAAAACATTTTGAAAAAATGACAAGATTTTTTTGTAGAATTATATATTAGGCTACCGCGACTTAACTATTGTTGTAAATTTGGTTTATCAATTATAATATATTGGTTTATAAAGGTAAATGGATTGCAGTTAAAAATAGAGTGATAAAGAGAAATGATGAGAGAAAGAGAGAAAGAGAAAGGTACAAAATGATAACAGGATTTAACTGAGCACAACATTTTGTTTGCTTCGTAAAATATTTAAGGTTAATTCAAAGTATAAAGTTAAAAACGTCAATTGAACGTGAAAACAGAAAGTCTTGTAAAATAAACAAGTATGTTATATAGAACTGTTTGTGATTGGTTAGCGATTATTAAAAAATAAATTTGAAAATATTATTTTGGCTATTTTTTTCGCTTTCTGAAAAACTCCTCGCATTTTGTAAGAAAGAGGAAACCAATTTATATGAAGTTTGGTTATTATTATTTTAACAATATTAAAAAATTGTCTACGTCTCTGCAACACAAAAAAGTAGAAAACTTTTTGCAATCTGCTCTAATCCAGTAACAACTTCTTTAACAATAATTAATTATAATAATGATAATGATAATAATAATAATAATAATTTAATTCAATTTGTAAATACACCTAAAATTAATCAAGGTAAATTATAAACACCATAAGAAAATACGAGAATATTATAGATAATATATATACACAGCCTTACCGAAAAATAAACTAATTATTTGTTCATTGCCACTACATAATAATTTACATACATATCATAAGAGAATGTATTTTTAATTAATAATAATTAATTTAATTTGAAAATGCTTGTACAATACCTTAAATCAATATAATGTATAAATACTTGCAAAATACAACCCATATAATATGTAGCTATATAACTTCGATAAAATATGCAAATAAAATATTAATGAAAACCGCAAAAACATAACGTTTAAATTCAAAACAAACCATTCCATCATTCGATTAAATTATCAAGAGCACTTAAGACCGCAATGTAAAGGTAAAAACCTAATAAATGTTTACATATTACTGGTATATAACCACAGCACACGGCACTTGCAGAATGCAAATTGCTTGATTAGAGGTATGATAACTCATTCTTTATTTTGTTATCAGACATGTTATTATTATGCCAACAATTGTATTATGCACATCATATTTTTTTACAAGTCCCTCACCATTCAGAACCCAGATGCTGTTCCATTAATATTATTGTTATTTGTTACTAAACTTAAGTCCATCCTGAGAAACGGTAAATTTGTAATTTATACAATTTGTACAGTAATGCCAAGATGCCCAATTTAATGATGTAAGTAGACATGTTTATAAAATCATCATCATCCTCACCGTCATAAAAAATAGGAATGACGGTAACAGTTATTATTGTTGTTGTTGTGTTGCATTCGTATTATTCATGCGATCAACTCACCCCGACAAATAAATATACAGCTAAATTATTTATGAAAGCCAAAAAATGCTCAAGAGGTACAAACCGCTTAGAGAGCGAGAGAAATGGATGCGAATCCAAACGTCGTTGGGGAAGACGAAGATGACCGGAAATTGTAAAAATTGACAAGTCCGTTTTAGAGCAGTAGAGTTATTTGTTAGAGAGAAAGAGTGAGAGATAGAGATAGAAAGAATGTACGGAAATGGTGAAAATAAACAAAAACGCACAAAAAATAAAGAAGAAATACGCAACAGCGCATAAATTTAATTGTATGAAAATTAATAAAAAATAAAGGTTATAACGGTGGTACGGTTTGGTAAAACGGGCTTGCAGGTTTTTTCTTTAGAGAAGAGCTAGAGAGAAATATTAACGATTTACAGTTATAGATAAACACATGAGCTGGAGGACATGACAAAAACAAAAAAGAGGAAAACCAACGAAAATTATAGAGGAAAGGAACACAACACAAAATAGTTTCATTCACGACATTGCTAGCAAAAAAATGCTACACGGACGAATAATACGTAACGCAAGACTGTTTCTTCAGGTTATATTTCTGAAACAGACGTATTTACAGAATATTTTCAGAGCGAGATTATCAAAAATACTCTCTGTTTGAGGCACACATTATTCACAATAAAAATCATGACATGACCAGAGGAGCTAGCGTATTAAATTGGAAAAAAATCAAATCAATTACCAATGTCTAGTAATTGTAGTTATTATAAGGGTTTAAAAACGAATCATCGACTGTTCATTTTTTCAAGTTATTACAAAACGCAAAAAGAAAATACAAAAATGCACTTTGCATTGAACAAGAAAAGACATACACAAATCATGAGTATTAAGTAATTTGTACATAGAGAATGTAGAAGTTTTTGTAGCAACCAAATTCGCGTACACTGCACTGCATATATACAACATAAAACTTTCGTGATTTTCACTACGGTTAACTAAAGCCTATATTAGGTAGTCGATTTCCACAACAGATAACAAAACACAATGTCGATTTTGTGTTAAACCGCAATGTGGTACAAAAAGTGGCACTCTAATACCTCCATGGCTCAGCACAGAAAACTTTGTAAACAATATAACGTAGGGAACTGATTTGGACTATTCTACGGTCAGCAGTGGCAATTTTACTGTGAAATATGAGCTCTCAGAGAAAAATGGTTATAAAGAGAGCATTATAAAAATTCAGATAATGTAAATATCATAGAAAAGTTGAAAATTTCAGTTGAAAAAAAAGGAAATAATGCAAGTGTAGTGTTCGCTCTTATCTAAATTAATTGTAAGTTTAGTATTCAAATATAACTGCCCTAGTGTAGTAAATATTGTTGTTTCACAACTTTAATGGGATTAGCTGTCTACGCTTTGCATATTTTCAGACCCTTTTAATGATCTATTTGTGCATTTTATTGCAAATATTCCAGCAGAAGCTACACAGTTGTACGAAATAAAACTGGTCCCATATCATCATTCAATTATCTACGTTGTTAGATAGGCAATAACATGCCTCAAGTTTTAAACATATTGTAACAAAAATTAAAACACTAGACAAAGTTATGATGATGTAGTTTTCTTACTATCTGTTAGCTCGTTATGAAAGATAATCGAGGGATAGAGTGAGGTTTAATATTTGTGAACTTGTGTTAATCTTTACCAGTAGTGTTTAGTTACGGTTGAATAACTTCGTCATATCTAATCTGCATCTTTTATGGAGGAAATATTGTAATCTTTTACTGTAACTATCAATAATGCCAACTATGCACTATTATTATTATTATTATTATGCAAAAGAGCAAAGTCAAAAGAAAGTTTCAAATAAAACTACGAAGAAGTCGGTAGAACATTTGTGAGTTAAAAGTTTCAAGCCATTTGTGTTAATGTCCCTATTTTGTCTGGACTATAACTAAAGTCCCTATAATATGAATTAGAAAACGTAGGCTACCTGTTAGTATAAAAAGTACATAATTAACTAATATATATGCTCACAAAATTATCCTAAAGAGTTAATCATTATTAACGTTATTATACCGTTCTTATATTTTGGGACACAGTTTTTAGAATTATAATGAGTTACATTTGGTTGTAAAAGTTCTTGTGTACAGTTAATGCAATGCGGTACAAAAATGCTCAGTTCTCTTAAAGTACTAATATTATTTTTAAACAAGGTAACTCAGTTTTGCATGCAATTTTTCTACTTTTAGTACAAAAAAATCATGAGAATAATGCAGCAGCAGAGAGAGAGAGAGAGGATTAATGGAAGAAAATTCAAAAAAGTACATACGTATTAAAGTTATTTTTCAAAGTAACAGCAAAGAGCTTGAGCAAGAGCAGCAGAGCGCTATATCATCATCTAAACCATTCATCACCATCATCATAACCAGTTACTAAAGAAAATTTCATACACACTTTTCATGATAGAATCACATTATCGCATGCTGCTACGTAGATTTTCAACAATGCCAACCTTTCTCCCTTTTGCCTGACGCAAACTTTTGCCATTCAAAGAGGTACCTCGTTAAAAATGCAAAAGAGCTAATCACTTCAAAAATGCATAATCATCATCATCACGCCGATCTTCATGCAAGATAAACGCGAACGTATAAAGCGTAGTCCAAAACAGGAAAAAATATTTTTGCCAACGCGTTAAAAAAAATTCACTCAAAAAAGCACTAGACGCAGAGCTACAAAAGAGCCATTCTCATTTTTATGAACTGCATAAAATGCCGGCCTGGTATGACTGGTTTCGTGGCTTATAAAAATCTCCGGAGAAAATACTACATTTTTATTTGGTAAAGTCCTCCCGTTAGTGCTGCTAGTAGTATACGTTGATAAGATATAGAATACTGGTAGGATAGTAAAAACTAAATATACTCCCAGGGAGGGTTTGGAGGTTAGAGATACAAGTGAAACCAAAAATATAATACAGACAGGGTTACATCATGGTTTTACATTGTCGTCATCAACCCCAGTCGTAAGTATGCTTGTGTGC
>JAHZNB010004453.1:0-15774 GCA_027744295.1 Callyntrura guangdongensis
CAGAGAACAAACGTACATAGTCTAGATAAATGCCAATACACCCATCCAATCGTCATTTCATTCCCTCCTATCTTACTGCTCCACCCATCGGATTACCTAAGTGTGACTTGCTATGTGCATCTTGTTTCTAAACTGAACTTACAAATATTTCAAGTTTATATTTAGACCCTCAAATTACCCCCTGGGGGTTAAAATTATTCAATTCAAGTCTACCATACATATACCAGTGCCCTAATGTACCTGTGTGTGCCAACTTTCAACCAAAATGGCACCAATTGGGTGGAGCACAACACGTAAGGCTTCTTTGATGCAAGCGGTGTCGTCGCCACCCTTGTAGGTTGTTCGTATTAAGTCAACTTTGTTGATTTTTTATTAATTTGAGAAACTCAAAAACAACCGTTTTCATGTTTGCCTTCAATATAGCATGACTATCCTTCACGATTGCTTCGAATCCGTTTCCTATAGTGATTATGATTAGGGTGACCACGTGCCCATACTCCTTTTCTTGTTGTTTTCCCCCAATCATCACAGCGGCAACTTAAGCTGGTTAAGATTTCTAAAAACATATTTGAGGTCTCGGGATATGGTCGACTCCATACCATAGTACTTTAAAGAGTACGGAATCCGTCCACAATCCTTTAAATAGCAACATCGCATATGGATACTTATGTATCTTGCGATTGTCCCACACCTGTAAAAATTAAAAGAAGCAAGTTTCAAACTTAGTTGCTTACTAAACGCAAGTTTTGACATGCCAAAAGTTTAAGCGTAATTCCTACCAATCGTTAATACTTCCAGTCGAGTTTAATCCAACTGTACTTAACTCGATCGTAATTCCAACCAACCATTATTACTTACAATCGTACTTAACTCTATCGATTCATCGTAAGAAAATACACGGTCGATTCAAAGGCATACCATGCATACCAAATCTGATATAGCAGGTTTCAAGGGCTACAACAGAAATTACGTAAACTAAGCAACCATGATTATTTTGAAACTTCGGCAATCACATTTCTACAGCGATGATTGAGCAACTAAGTGTTAAAAACAGACGCCGCTATGTAAAGTATAACCGTTACATGTTTTACAAAGTACTTTTTACTTAAAAATTAAAAATCAACTATAAGGTACAGCGATGAAGTTCCGGGTAGGTAGATAAAATAAAAGCTTATTTTACCTACCTGTATCCTGTGTTCCCGGTATCCTCTTTGTATCCTGGAAATGGAATCCTCTGATTCCTCCTGGTTTTTCCCGGTCTCCTGGAACCTGCAAAAAAGGAATTTTCGGTTTTTGTGAGCCTACGAACTCACTGCTGCACATCATCACTTCCTGCTACACTACAAACTACCACTAACCTGTTCCAACGCTAACTCTACACCACACCGACAACCCTCACAACCCAACCACTGCTCATTCTTCGCCATTCACTCATTCACACTACTACTACACACAACACTCACTTGCCTGAGTCACTGCTGCTTCCGGTCGAGTCCTGGTATCCTCGTCGTCTTGTAAGCCTACAAAAAACAAAAGTAAGCGTAAATTTTCAATTTTTTTACCTTCCTCTCTCCAACTTCTAGTACATGCATATATACACACACATACATAATATACCTACAAACAATATAAAATTACCTACAAAAATTTAAAATATTAGTACTTACCACACATTACACTATTTCTTAAATACTAATTAACTAAGCTACACTTACCTATATACATATATACACTTACCTGAAAAATGACATTTACAAACATACCATCAAGTGGTACATGCGAAGCCCGCACCGTGAACCATGATAGTAATTAAACTACTCCTTCTAGGTTTGGCTACACTGATATCGTATCACATGTATAAACCAAACAAGTAAGGGCATACCGTCTAAGCATTACATGCTACTTAGGCGACATAGACGTACAAGTATCTGAACTCCAATTTTGAACTTTTTTGCTTTTAACTCAAGTAGAAACATTGCTTCATGAGCAACAATAGTGAAGTTCAGCCATCTACTAGTACACGATCTCTTCGAAGTCGTACAGTTGAAATATACCCTACAGCTGTTCCTAAAAAAAGAAAAAATACACACGTAGTACATACAAAATACGCAGTTCACAAGTATGCCAACGAGTCACTTCTGGAAAGCACAGGCACAACAGAATTTAAATTATGGTTTAAACAAGGAAATAATACACACGTTTCAGTCAACTCTAAAGTTTCCTACGTTTTGCGTTATAAGATTTGATATATTAGAAAAATGCGGAATTATGGTAGATTACCAAGAAAGGAAATTTTTCTTTATGGATAGCCCACAAAAAATTCACAAGTAATTGCCAGGTACGGAAAAGATTCTCATGTCTTTAGAAGAGACTGGCCAGTCTTTCACGAATGACTTACAAGATTTGATAAGTTCCAGACTGTCTTCAGAAACTATAACACAATTGGACAAACAAGTGTTCTCATGCACAAATTATAATTAGACAAAAATATTCGGGAGTCTTCGAGACCGATAAAGGCGAGGTGTATGTACTATCCTCCAAACCTCTCCTTTGAGATTGAGCGACAAGTACAAGACCTATTGAAAAATGACAAAAAAGCTTATAGAATTCACCGTATCGCTTCCCGATCGCGTTGGATGAAAAGAAAAACGGTACAATTAGAATGACTGTCAATTACAGGAGTCTTAACAAATTTTCGGTTAAAGATGCAACCCCAATTCATAACGCTAACTTTGAGGCGTTTTTCTACGGGTGGTATCTTCAATGTACTAGATATGAAATCGTCGTTCTGGCAAGCTGGACTACACCCAGACTGTAGACACTTGACCGTATTTGAGGCAAATGAAGATTTGCCCCAATGGATCATAATACTGATCGGACTCATGAATGCTCCAGCCACATTTGTTAGTTCAATGCACCAAGTTCTTTCAGGACTTATTATGCGCTTCTGTTTTGTGTATTTTGACGACATAGTCGTGCTTTCCAAGACTTTAGATGATCATTTCGAGCATCTAAAGAATATTTTCGAGAGACTCAGAAAAGTTAATCTGACAGTCAATGGAAAGAAGAGTTCTTTCGTTAGAGATGAATTAGAGTATCTCGGACACAGTAGGTAAAGATTAGAAAAAACCCAGCAACCCAGGAAGTTTCAGGCTCTATTCGAGATGCCTACTCTAATAGATAGAGATGGTATTAAAAGATTACAAGGATTTTTAGCTTGGGCACCTACATTTATCCCAAATTTTTTTACGATTTTTGATTCCATTAGTCGAATGATGAAGTCAGACGTTAAATTTGTCTAAGGTAGACAACAACAAGAAGCGTTTGACAGATTGAAAAGAATATTATCTGAGGATATTGTGTTGCAACGATTATATTTACCCTATTTATCTTCGGATCGATGCGAGCGACATCGGTATAGGCAGTTGCCTTGCACAAAATATAGATGGTAAAGAAAGAATAGTATGCTATGCAAGTGCCACTTTAAATCATAGTCAGCGTAGATAAAATATCTTTGAGAAGGAGTGCTTTAGCATTGTGTATGCAATATATTTCTTAAAATGACAGAAATTTAATGTGTATACAGATAATAAAGCACTGACGAGCTTACGAGAGATACACGACAAGTCCAAGCGCCTTACGAAATGGTCTCATATCATTAAAAGATGGCAGGGCGGTATCAAATTATGTCCAGCATCGAAAAATAAGATGAAGAAGCTTATTATTTGTCTCGAGTAGAAATTGCTAATGAGCCTGATCAACTTGATAGAGATGTGTGTTACGCCCCCATATATTGAATGAATCACGTTAAAAATTATTATCAATTAGTTTCGTAAAGAACAGCGCAAAGACAAGGAGTGTGGAAAGATCTATGCAGACTTGAAACGACGTCGGGGCGTCACGAAGTCGGATCAAAGATATACGTTTAAAGATGTTGTTTTGTATAGAAGGATAATTCCATTTCAAAGGACTTCTAACGCACAGAAAAATGACGAAAATGGTAATGATATTGAAATAGACAAGGATAATTTAGAGTCGGTACCACTGGTTCCAACCAGTTTAAAAATATTGATATTAGAGAAACTCCATGATTCGCCAGAAAGCGGACATTCTGGAAGGAAAAAGACTATTACTGCAATAAAACATGAACAGAACATGAAGGCTTGAATACTACAATTTAAAATTTAAGGTTAAAAGGTTTAATACTCCTGTTGCAACTTCAGTTTACGAGAAATTATTTATTGATTTTGTCGGTCACCAATATGTCTTCCTGTTGTGGATCAAATAAGTTTTAAGGCCATGCTTTGTACTACGAGAATAAGAACTATCGACTTTCTTAAAAAACATTCTGCAGATATGACACTAGCGACTGTTCTCAATGACACCGCGACGTATTATGTTAGTAAGAGTATAACAAAAGTTTTTTAAAGAATAGAATGTAAAACATAGGCTCAGTAGTGCGTATCACCCGCAGGCAAACCGTAGTGAACGTAGAAATAAAAACTTAAAAAGAGTGTTATCTTATGCGTCCTCAATACAAAAAGAATGGGACAGGTATTTACAATTTTTCGCATTAGCTTTGAGAACCCACATGAATGACACGACTGTCCTTTTGTCATTGGTTAACTTACAGTATGGCCGCTTATGTTACCGATTCATAGGCAACTCCAAACTTACGAAAGTGAAAACTACGAGGTTGATAATAAGAAAATTGGTAAAGAATTACCTGACACCATGAAAGATTTATTTAATATAGATTTATTTTGTACACAAAGTCATTAGTCTCAGGTAAGAAACAAAAAATACTACGACGCAAAACAGAGATTTTGAATTAATTACCGGACAGTTAGTTCTGGTTAATAATAAACAGAGATCGGAAGCTGGTAACGATTTCTCCGCGAAGTAATTGCCAAAGTGGATTGGTCCGCATAAAATTCTTCAAAAACATGGTCTCCTAAATGACACATTTTAGATCTCAAGCCGTACATTGTTCCATTGTTTGGGAAAACAAGCAACCCAATTTCGCTAAAAACATACAAACTGGGCGAGATATTTCTACAATTACGTCCTCGGGAAAATATAAATTACAGACAAATGGCTGGATATGCAGATAAGACAAAAAGAAAATAAATCCATCCGTGAACTACGATCTGAAAAAGGTTCACGACCGGTATTATTGGCGACGAGAAGGTCTTAATCCTTCTCCTCTGACGGATTTGGCAAAAGGGTTTCGAAAAAAGCTTAACCAAAGCTTATATTTCAACCTCTCTGACCATCCTAGTGTGGATACCACTCACTACTCCTGTTTGTCCAGAAAATCTCTCGCTCCAATTTTTACGCCGGGAAACCGCAAAAAGGTTAATGTCAATACGAATTCTCAACTCACAAGGCGTACACGATTTTTGCGGTTAGTAAAAAAAATCGCTATTGATACTGAAGGCGATGAAAGTTTCAATTTTCATGGTATTTCCTTTTTCATTCAAACTTCTACGTACAATACTGATTTCCTCATCGATACTATTATTCCATACGATCATATGGATACTGAACTTGGTCCTATTTTTCTCAGTCCGACGATTATTAAGTTGTGCTGTGGTTGTCAGGACTTCCGAACGTCTCCTACAGAGAGACTTCGGAGTAATTTTAACGCAGTAGTAGATGTTCAGGATTTCTTCCAGAAAGTGTTAGTGAAAGTGAAAGGTGATACAGGTTTCCTTTGTGTCCTCGTCCTCTTCCAGAAATAGCGAACGAATATGTGATTAAAGACTCGCAATTGTTATACTTATTAATGGCAAACAGCATCAACAAAAATCTTCGAATTTATGACTAAGTATTTTAGCCATGACACGAATGAACGTCATTAAATGCTACTAGTTTCCGAAGTGTAGACACTCAAATCTTCAATAAGGTAAAGAAAAATTGAACACTCCGAATTACTTTACGATTATAAACACCTACACCTGTTCACGGAACTGTTCAAATGGTCTGAAAAGATACCTAAGAAGTTAGATAAACCGCGAACTCACGTTTAGATTAAGAACGTACCTGTGATTCTATCATTCATTCACATTTAGATCACGTTGAATATAATGAGATTGAAACAGATACTGAGGGTAGTGTTCCTAATGAAAATTTAATTATTACAGTAACAGAAAACAAGGTAGAATGTTCAGATATGGTATGGAGTACTGGTGCAAATTTAGACCCCACCGACGGTCTCACCTACCTGTATTCTAACATACGCTCCCGCGAGGACGTTGACAGAGTTAATAAATAATTGGGTTGAAATTAGACGTCCCATAGCACGAAAAGATTTAGTTGAGTATCATCGAAAAAAGCGGTACGTGGGTTTCAGAGGCGTACCGAAATGCCATAGTTTAGAGAGACGACAGAGCGAAAAACAAAAATGGAATTTTTTCATTAAGAAAAAATTATAATTGTTATCTCTTGCATAAAGTTATATAAAAAATGGCAATCTTTTTTAGGCAAAATTTGTATTTAATAAATGTATTCTGCTTTTTGGGTGGTATTCATGTTTTTTGCAGTGGAGAAAAGAGATGGAAAGATATGGATGCATTGTGGAGCTCATTAGTTTTCGTAATTTAGGTTATTAAATAATAATTAAAGTTAAAATATTTAAGGGTTTCGTTTTCATACTATATATTTATGGCATATTTACAAGGTAATTTACAAAAATAAAAATAGTATACAAATTGAAAAGTGATAAAATACCTATACATACATGAATAACTGTTGTAAATTTCCTAAAAAACTATATTATATTGTGGGCAAGATTTGGTGTAAGGGAGAGAGAGAGTGGATGATGGTGATGGTGACGGAGGTGGAGGTGGTGAGAGAGAGGGGGCCCACAGGGAGGTGACGCTCAGAGGAGCAGCTACCCGCTGCCTGAAGGATGACGACGACTAAGAAGGATGCCGGGATGGATGCCAGGACACAACACAACTACAAATAAACCACAACACGGATACAAAGGTTAGTTAAAGGTAACAACAATAACAGGTAAGTAATTTTATTTACTTTTAAATATTTTTAATTTAATTAATTGAATGAATGAATGGATATTTTTAATTATTAGGTGACGAAAGTCTAACGAAGTTTGACGAAAATCACTTATTAACTTTACGATGTCTGTCCGTCCGTCCGTCTGTCCGTCCGTCTGTTCGTGCAATAACTCAAAAACGGTTTCAAATTTTGAGATTCTGCTTTAACCAATCGGTTACCTCATCCCTAAGGCTCCCCTTAAAATGATTTTGGAGTTTCCAGATGAAGCAATGTAGCGCCCACAAGGTCTTCAAAAAGATCACTCAGTTGTAACTCGGGAACGGTCAAGAGTTTTGAAGTTCTGTTTTCACTAATCAGTATTTCATCTCCTAAAACACTGTCTCAAGTCATTTTGAAGCTTGTAAATGACGCCAGGAGCGCCCACAGGTCTTCAAAAGGTTACTTAGTGGTAACTCAGTAACGGTAAGGAATTTTGAAGTTCTGCTTTCACTAATGGAGACTAAACAAGTACTAAACCGTGCCTAACGGGACGGGGGTTTGGAGGGGAGTTTGGAGGGGTTTTTTAGGTGGACTTGGAGGTGGGTTGTGACAGTGTTTTAGATAAAGGTTTTACAGTGTTTTACAGAGGGGTTTGAACAGAGTTTATAGGGAGGTTTGAACAGAGTCTGTCCAACATTACATTATGTATTACTGAAATTTATGGCCTATATTCTCTACACATTGAATACTTGTCAACATTTGACTGATGATAAAACAAGTTTATCTGCGTTATGCAATTTGATATAATTATGAGCTGGAAACATCTATGAAAATTGGCAAACTTGTACAATTGTTTATTTTGTTGTCAAATTGAATTTGGATCATAATTCTGAAAGTTTAGACATTCGAAATTATTTAGAAAGTTTAGAAAGACTGTTAAAGAATCAATTGTATTTAAAACGGTAACGTAATGTAACGGTGCATCAAAAATGTTAAAGTTCGTTTGTACATTGCATTTTATAATTGTGTGTATTAAATATTTCCATAGATATTAAACATTATATAACAAACTCAACCTTACTTATTTCTGATTAAATTGCCAAAAATTTATAAAATGTTTAATTATTACTCAATGTCCCCAAATTAAAATTCTTCATTACCGAGTACAGATTGTATTGAAAATATGTATCGGTTCTTATTACTTAAACTAATCCCTCATATTATATTGTAATTTCAAAATACAGTTCCACGTAAATTTTATGTAAGTTTGAGTCTTTATCCTTTTGTAAATTATCCTTTTGTTCCTTTAAATTTTGCACATGATTTTTCATGCCGTTCGATATCTTCATAGTTTTCCGAGTTACCTGGACAAGTGTCAAGTTTTGGGATCTTATTGCTGTGGTTACCTCTTTTGACGCTTTGTTGTCTGGTTTTCGGAATCGATTGATTTTTTGCGTTTTCTAGAATCGGTTTTCTTTGTTTTTTCTTTTGGGTCAACATTTTCTACATTATCCTCAGGACTTTCTACTTGATCAATATCCGGAATTGTTAAGCCGTTAGATTCCATAAGAACTATTTGTACATTTATAAGGGTACACACGTTTAAGGAACTGTCTTCATCACAACTTTTCTTACATCTCGCTTATTAAATATATCGTTCTTCTTTGCATAGCACTTTCTCCATCTTTTTTTGTTGCAGGTGTAGGTTATATCAAATCCATGTAATTCGCGTTTTTTATTACTTTATTACTTTCCTCGGTTGGGTTTTTTAGCCATTGAGATGTTAACTAGGATTACACATGCTACTCGACCTGTCAAGGAATTTGGATTGCGAAGTACTTCGTCAAGTAGCCAATCCAGGTCACTAAGTGTTTAAATGATCATTTGTAAGCACCTTTCTATTATGTTGACTCGAAAAAATCGTGTTTTCTCACCGAAGGAGGTATGTGTTGAAAAACATTAGCGCGTCTATATTTTTCTCCATGTATTTGAAATTGTCTTTTATATGACGGGTAAAACACTCAGATCTCATCGTTTCCGAATCAGTTAAGACGCAAGCAACCAGCAATGCTATATATTTCCATGTTGTGAGGTATTTTTTACCTACCGGCGAAAGCAGTGCTTCTTGTATGGGGTGAACAAAATGAAGCTGGTTAACTGTCTCACTTAATCTCTCTTTGTTTTCTTTTCGCCTGACAACGTTAAAAACTGTCATGTTTATGTAAAACATAAGACTGTGTCGTTCAATACTAAGATTCCTAATGCAAATATCGACCATTTTTGGTAACAAACTTAGAATTCTCGTGTCATATTTAACTGTCTATACTAAACATTGCAATCTCTTTGAATGCTAGTGGAATGATGTCGTCGATGTTCGAATCTTCCCTCAAAACGCGAATTTTCTCCTCACACAACTGTTAAAAATTATATATATTGTTACGGTTCCATCATGTGTAAATTGATTATTAACATTAGCATTTAATTGAAAGATTTACATTGAAACTTTGGAATGGTCCAACCCACACCTTATAATCTTTTTTATCATTGGACAGTTTATTTTCAATCATTAAATCCTCGTTGATGTAGTCGGTGTATCTAAAAAACAATTTTTGTAGTCAACTGAGGTCAAATATTCTTCAATGTATATCACTTACAGATGGGGAAAATATTCTTTCACGAATGGTCTCATGTTCACGGTAAATTGTGTTGTGTTTGAGCACAAATCTGTTTTGCAGAGAAGTCCATATGGAATCCAGCTCTTAATGGCGTAATTGACAGCTACATTTACGTTCAGGCCTAATTGTGAAGTTTTAATATTTAAAATGTAAATACTACGGCCTTTACTTTGTATTTAAAGTAATTATGTGTGTTAAATACCTAGATTTATTCCTGAATGGTACGCTCCTGAGGACGTTATAATGGTCATATCTGATATAATAAACCATTGCAATATAAACAATATTAGACGTGAATATTATTTGTAGAATTGTTGTGTTCTTACTTGGACGTTGCATGAATGTGACTATCTTAATATGTTTTGGGGAATTTTTTGGATTAAAAAAGAGGGTTTTGTGCCTGCACGTTTTCGCAGGCATTCTAAGGTGGAAGTTTTTACAACATCGTCCAACCACTTCTCAAAATCCTCACAAGACTCGGGCGCAACACACTTCCAGGCTTTTGCGTCACCTGTGTTAATGAATAGATGCTTGGTTTTATCCGCCCATGTTTAACATTAAAGCAAGAATATTGTTTTTTTTAAACTTGACCTGCCAGGTGTAGATTTAGACTGTACATGTGTGAGTCCTCTGGAAGGGCATTCACAACTTTAATTTAATTTTATTATTTTATTTATTTTATTTTATTATTTTATTTTAATTAATTTTAGAATTTGTAAGCCTTAACCTAATATTATTTAAATCCTGATTAACATTGTTATTCACGCCTTAATTAATTATTTTTACCCATGTTTGTATGTGATTGGTGCGCAAATTGTCAAATGTCATATGCAATACTCGATTGTTCGATATTTGACTAAAACTATCTAAAAGTGTATGCCATTTGGTCTAACATGCATATAATAATTACGTCTGTAATTTTAATTGTTGTTTAAACATTTGTTATGCAGTTTGATTTGGATAGGTCTTCAAACTGCCTTACATTAGCCGTGATTTCGTTACCTGTGTGTGAAGGGAAGGGTACTCCATAGTTGCCATAAAACGTGTAAGGAGACGTCACACCAATGTTTATCTCCCCTTCAGTTATCTCATCAAAAATGGAGCCAAGTTTATGGGGATTTAAATTTCCGATTGAGGTGTGGTCAATGTGGTCGACGTCATTTATTGCGTTGGCATAATAGAAACCATCAATTGGTAACTTGCTGAATATCTCGTCAATGAGTTAATCTGGATCATTTCTGGGCCTTACATGATGCTTAGATCATAAATTATACATGACTGAAGTATTGCTATTATACGATTATATGAAATAACACCTTTGGTATACGAAACGACTTATATGTTTTTTTTGAGAACGTTAGCGTGTCCTGATTTAATTGACGATATATTCATTTGTTCAAACGTTTCTTTTTCCACGATTGTACATAATCCTGTAGGGACGTTTCCTTCGGGGGTGATTGTGATCTATATTTTGTTTCTTTAGGTTGTTCACTTCTCCTTTTTTAATTTTTTCCAATAATTCCTCCTGATTACAAAATTGATTTTTATTCCGAAAGATTATTGGAAGAATGCCGTGTTTCAATTTTCCATTTTTTTCAAGTTTTTCCGTCAAACATGGCAGGGTTTTTTCATTCTGGAAAACATCGTCCACTATCAGGTATTGAAGCTTATTGGCGGCTAATTCACTTGCTATATAAATAGAAGTAATGCACCGTTATTATAATTCTAATGTTCTAATTGCTTGTCATCTCAGTTATAATAAAAAATTCATTAACATGCCTATCTCATCAGCGGTTAATTCATCTTTTAGTATAGCTTTTCGTTTGTGACGAGTCGTCTTTTTGGGCGGGTTTTTTGGTGGGGTTTTACTCAAGTTGTCGGATACCTCTTCAGACGAGCTTTCATCTGCTGATTCCGATAATTCGTCAGAAATAGACTTATTGGAAGGTTGTAGCTTTGATTTGGCATTAGGTGAGGCTTGACCGGTGGTGCCAGATTTCGACATCGTAGTTGTTCTCAAAAATTGAGCAGGATTCGATTTATTCATTGTGAAAGTCTGTTATTTGCAAACACTAAATAATGATAAACGACTTACTTTTAATTACTATGTTTTTAAGTTGATTTTTTCGTAATTCACGAGTTGTAAGCCATGGTTTGGATTTAATGCATACAAACATTACCCAATTGAAAAAGGACATGGTTGAGTAAATCTATTTGAATAACTTTACCTTGTTTGAATCTTCTGAATAATCGTTATTATAAAGTTATATAGTTATCGTAATAATCGTGCAGTTTTCACATTTGCATATCTGCAACAGTATAACTGAGATTGAAATTGGTGTTCTCATTGATGATTACGCTGTTTATTAACATTGCTTTTACCCAGCCGTCAGGTCTTTCTTTTGTTATCCCCTTCGCAATAATTGTAAAATAACTCTGTATTGGCATCAATCTTTGTTTTTGACCAGAAAGTTACTCTAGGAATTCCGTCAATATCAACTATTTTGACTGTCAGATTTGATGTCCAGCAACTATGGTTGATTAGTCTAGCTGTCGAAAAAAATCATCTGGACAATAGTTGACTTTTTTAACCTACGTTCTACAAGATACATTGATTCGAAATAATGGATTTCAACTAACCGATATTCCCGTGTATTGTAGCATCTACAACAAACCCATTCTGTATTTTCATGGCGTAGAAGTTTTTGCTGTCTTTTGTATATTCGTGTTGTCGATTTTTATATTCCTGTGTTGTCATAAATTCTCCCAAATATTCGACAACATTTTTCGATTTTTTTGGATCACAGATTTCGCAAACACGCCGAAACCCATTAATGGTGTTTGTTTATACTCCAAGTTGTCAACTTGGGATTTCTGCGATTGTATTGTTTTGTTTTTGCATGACTTAGGGCAACTTTTGGTGCATTCATTGCTGGTAGCAAAGCAATGACATTGCTTAGCACATGATATTCCATTGAGAAAGCAATTGCAACATCGTTCGGTGTTCGTAACATCTTTGTTGCTACGAAATAATATTTTTTCTGCAGCTTTTGAAATTTTGCCTATTTGAAAAATCAGTGTTATCGTTTAGCAATTGCATGGAGGCAATTCTAATTAAATATGTTGATAGTCTAACTAAGATGACTGGATTTTTGTCTAAGATGGGCTTTTCATTTCACTTTGCTAACAAAGTGTATCTTGATAAGTTACAAACTAGGATGACAAAGTAATCAATGTACTTGTTTGTAAGCATTTCTTAAATGTTCTCTTCGACTCTCTCCCCAGCTGTTATTTCTGAAATCATTTAACATCAATGCAGATAACATGTCTAATAAACTCGTGAAAACAGGTTTTGTAATTTTTTTCGTGATAATTTTGAGTAAAGTAAGAGTAAAAAATACAAGTTTGGTTAGTGTGCTGTTAAATTTTACATAAAACTCACGTGCAGCGTTAATGTATAAAACGGGCAAAAGTAGTACAGCATTTAAAATATTATTATGTAATTGGGTTCCTTTCAATTACTGTCCTTTCGTGAGATTGATGTTGCCGATTGCAAGTTGGCTGTAAGCAAGTCAATAGTGAGCGGGAATCAGGCAGTGAGTCAGTGTGTTAGTCGTCTCATGTCGTGGTGAAATGCAAGTTGCAGTTACGCCTTTTGAATTTCCAGGTAGTCGCAGTGACAACAGAGAACGACATGGAAGGTCAAAATATTACACCACAAACCAGAGGAAGACATTTGTTAAAAGAGCCAAATAGACTGACGTACGACGTATTGGGAAATACACATTTGTCTAGGAATACTAATGCAGTCCCAAGTTCGAAAACTTTAGCCACAGATGTCGGCAAGGCCTGCAGCAAAATACAAAAGAAGCTGAAGCAAAGCTGATTATTTGGGAACTACAGGAAAAGTTCAAAATTGAATCTCGACAACTAGAGCATGAAGTGGATAAACTGCAGCAGGATATCCTCAGCAATGGGATGACCCTGGTTAGGGGAATGGGAAGTTAGGAAGCAAAATCCAAGAAGGATATTTTAACGTAGGCAACGTGTTTCACCTTCCAAATATCCGTAAAAAATTGAACAATTAAAAAACAAGGTTACCGTAACCATAAGCACACTTGAGAAGTCAAACCCTAGGTTAGTGAAGGACGAAAAGGACGACGAAAAGGACGATGAAAAGACGACGTCGAGACCCACAGAGAATTGACACTAGCTGACGTGTAGGGAGTAGACGACCAACATTTGGACTCCGGAGACGATTAGGTGCGTCGTTGGAATGGTCACAAGGATTTTTGAAAAACATGATAATAGAAGGCCGGACTCGCCCCCACTATGTTTTGCAAATACCAATTTTAACCAACAACGGGAACTGGATAACCAAGATAACTTTTATCAACAAACGGATTTACTTCATCCTGAAGAAAGTGAAGACGTCGTCCAAGGTTTGACAGAAGGTCTCACTCAATCGTTTGGAGGTACCAAAACCAGTCAAGAAGTAACAAATTATGTCGATCGGAACTTAACTTACTTCTTTGGAAAACCGGAGGACTGTCTCACATTTAAGTGTGATTTTGAGAGGACCACTACTAAGTACAAGTACGACGACTCAGAATATCTTACGGACACGCACGTTCGTGAAGGGACGGAATCAGATACCTACTAGCCAGCCCTGATAATGTTCCCAGAATTATATTAATCCTGGAGAATGTGTTTGGACGACAGCAGCATGTTTTATTCAGTCTAGTCGAAAAGTCACGAACTAACCTCACTGGTCACCTATATCGTAAGCCTGAAGCAACACAAATATTAAAATGATATCAGACTATTGACTGTTTTGGTGACCAAGCTACTAGTGCAGAATATACAAAATTGGTGCATGTGTCAAGCAACCAACAAAAGATTAGCGAATCTGGAATCCTTTAATGAGAGACCGCAAATCCACATCACATTATCCAACAAGTGCTCTGTGCACTTGGCCGACAACTTTTTCAAGTGGTATGATTTCAAAAAATATTCAGCCTTTAAATAATGTTAACGTTGTGTTAAAAAATTTCTACGAAAATTTTGACATCTTGTAACGCTCTGTCGATTTAATAATTAGACATTGATTTTTTGCATAAAAACTTTCCGTCATCATGGAGTACTTCAGATCATTTCCTCCGATCCATGACTACCGCGCGACTAGAAATTTGTTCTTGTTATAGCCATGGGTATATATCGTATGTGTAATAAACGTATCAAGTTTATTCGGAATTGGCCAAGTGGAGCTTGAGTTGTACCGCTAATAGACAGACGGACATAACATAAAACCATAAAGCAACTTCGCCGCTTGATAATGAGGTGATATATAGTAGGCAGGTAGTTTTTATGTGTGGTTGAAAGATTGAAAAGTGTGAAGAAGATTAATGAAATAGGACATGAACTGTGCAGAACATGTTGAAAATTGCGAGACTAACTGCTACACAGATTTATACCCTTGATACAAAAAGAATGCACTTTTAGAGATTTTAGATTTTAGAGAGTAAATGAAAAAATTGATTTTCGTTTAAGCTCGACTTTTATTAAGTGACGAAAGTCTAACAAAGTTTGACGAAAGTCACTTTTTAAGTGACGAAAGTCTAACGAAGTTTGACGAAATTCACTTATTAACTTTACAATGTCTGTTTGTCTGTCTGTCTGTCCGTTCGTGCAATAACTCAAAACGGTTTCGAATTTCGAAATTCTGCTTTCGTCAATCGGTTCCACATCCCTAAGGCTCCTCTGGGAATGATTTTGGAATTTCCAGGTGAAGCCATGCGACTCCCACAAGGTCTTCAAAAGGTTACTCCGTGATAACTCGAAAGCGGTAAAGCGATTTGAAGGGCTGTTTTCACTAAAAGATACGTCATGTACAAAACACAGTTTTTAGTATTTTTGAAGCTTCAATGTGACACTATGTGGCGCCACAGGTCTTCAAAAGGTTACTCAGTGGTAACTCAGTAACAGGTTGGGAATTTTGAAGTTCTGCTTTCACTAATGGAGACTAAACATCTACTAAACACTGTCTAACTGGAGGGGGGTTTGTAGGTGGGTTTGGAGAGGGTTTGCAGGGGGGTTT
>JAHZNB010004454.1:0-14265 GCA_027744295.1 Callyntrura guangdongensis
ACACAAGTACGCTATTTTCAGACCGTTTACTACCACCGCTCATTTTTGATTGCCTTGAGAATCGTGAGCATTTAAAGGAATGAGCAGTTGCATTATGAATAGTAGTTTTAGTTCAATCCTTTCCCAATGTCTTCGCGCAATATAACTTTCTTTGGTTAAACGGCCAGTAAAGGCAAAATCGTTGTCAATGCTTGACTGAACCAGTCAGCACGGTGTTTCTGTTCCTTCTGGCTTTCACTACATTGGATTTATACGGTCAATATGATTTATCATGTCGAACCTACAGACAACTCAACGTTCCTCAGTTGATATGTGAATTTTTATGAAACCATACTACTTTCCACCATCCCACCGTCACCCTTTCAAAAAGGGAAGAATTTGATTAAGTATGAAAGGGGTCTATTAAAGATAAATGGGACGAAAACTTTTCAGGAAACTTACCACCACACACACCGCCGCCACTACACTGCCTCATTGTCGGTAAATGGTATATTAATGTGCTCCTGTTATCATTATGCTGGTAAATTCAAAAGGAGTCGTTTTGTTTCAAGGATAGGATAGGATGGAAGCATGACAAAACTTTCTTTTGTCTTCACATCCACACTTGAGTCCGACAATAAGATCAATGTGAAAGTTTCATCAAAGGGAGTCTTTAACCACCTGACTTGTATTTTTTAAAACCTATGTTCCTTTCTGTTGCTGCTCTTTTCAAGTCGATTGAAGGGAGGGCAAGTCAAAACGTAACCCCTTTCAACTTGTTTTTATCCGGAAGAAAGGGCCTTTTAAATATTTGTCCAGTACACGCCCAACTTTTACTTTGCTTTCTATACTCCATCTTTTGTCATATTTCATACAGCTGTCAAGTTCCCTGAAATGTATTCCAAAGTTGAGAGGCACGCTGTCACCGAGAAACTTTTTGAACCGTTTTGTAAATTATACAGTGTGTTTGGCATAATCAAGGCTGCTAAATTTTAATTAAAACTCTACCCATTGACTAGGCTAAAAGAATGCGCACAAAAAAATGTTTGTGTTGTTGGTTTGTTAAACAGGGTATGCGGTATCTACATTCCAGTTTAGTGAGAGTGCATGGTTTTCTCACATCCTACAACTGCGTTATTGACGCGCGATGGGTCTTGAAAATAACTGATTACGGAATCCTGTCTCTATATCACACTCAAGGTCTCACACTTCCCCAAAGAAGTCCTAAAGGTGAGTAATGCTGTTTTTTTAAAATAAAATTTGCATTTTTAATGTCCCAATTTAACATATGCAAAAATCTGAAAGTAAATTTGAAACAGGGGAAACGACAAAACAAAATTTCTGTTACATTTTTTGCTGTTTCTTTTGTTTAATGCTTTCAACTCTGGTAAAACACAATATTAAAATGTGACCTGACAGAACTCCTGTGGACAGCTCCGGAACTCCTTCGAGATGATGGTTTAAGACGTCATGGAACACAAGCTGGAGATGTATACAGCTTTGCCATAATCATGCAGGAGGTTTTGGTTCGTGGAGAGCCCTACTGCATGCTCACACTGTCTCCAGAAGGTACATTCCGATAAGAACGCTTTTGAACTTTGGTGGAATGCTTTTTACTAACGAGAATCCTTGTAAAATTGTACAACTCTTGTCTTTTCGTTGTCGCTGTCTGTTCGTAGCCACAAAAGGACATGAAAATATTTGTTTTTAAGTGGCATTTGCCACGTCCTTCTTACAAATCTTGAATACCTTCTTTTGACATGGATTGTTCATGCTTTAGCATTACTACTCCAAGTTACATGGTTGTTCACCGTGTAGTTTTGAGTTTTAAGTAATCTGAAGTATGCAAAATATGTGCTTACACCTAATAGGTCGTAAATACAGGTTATTATGACAGTCAGTGGGACGACATCATTTTATTGCTATTACTTATGATAATTATTATGTTTTCGTCTCTTCGGAGAAGGCATTTTTGAGGAATGCTTGGAATGTCGGTTTCTAAAAACATAGTTCGTTTTATTTACAGAAATTCTAGAGAAAGTGAAGAACCCTCCACCACTTATTCGTCCTTCTGTGAGCAAAAATCTAGCTCAACCAGAAGCAATTAATATAATGCGGCAATGTTGGGCGGAATTGGCTGACATGCGACCAGATTTCACGGTCATCCACGACCTCTTTAAAACTCTCAACCATGGAAGGTCACCTCTTTCTCTCCACTTACAACACATACTCACAATGCAATTATTGCTTTACTTCATTCATCGCTTTAGTTGTTGTTCACTTGTCAGTTTTTCCTTGTTTATGCAAAACTGCAATCATTCAATTACCGTAAAGCACAGTTACACAATAGGTCAGAAAAGTTTCATGGCACTTTTCAAGAATTTTTTTTGCATGTCACAGCATGACTTTTTTCTGCACACTCTTGCTTCCCCTAACACAGTAGGGAATTGGATAATATATAGCCTTTCTGGTGTGTAAAGTTTTGTTTTCCATTACTGTAATAGACCACAGTACAGTGTTATTGTTTTTCCGCTTTCTCTACAACTGTAATTTCAGCAAACATTTCATGGTTTGTAGGTTTACAGGTATGCAATTATATGAACAGGAGTTTTGGATATGAGTCGCAGTAGATGCGGTGCAACTTACGGTGAGTTTATTATTTTAAAGAGTACAATACACAGTTATTGTTCATAATGTCAAAGGCCAGCAATGTTGTTGCCGCCATTGAAAACGGTATCATGATTTTAGTCTGACATCAAATTAGTTTTATATGGTACATAATAGCAAGCTAAGTTTGCAACAAGTATACTTATCATCACAGTTGGGAAAATTGTTGACCTTGTAAGAATGTTGCGAAAGGGAAAAATATTTTCTAGCTAAAATTAATTTTGTTCACAATTATCTTCTATTTACACAATTCAGGAATTATCACAACTTTGCACCAAAATGTGTATTGATATAGGTGAGTTTTGTTTTGTTTAATTAACTGGACGGTGGCAGCAATTTGATATTTGAAGATTCAGAATATTGAATATTAATAAGAATGGCTGTGAGTGACATGCTAGTTTTCGTTTCTTTTTATAAAGATTCGTCGCTGACAAAAAATAATAAAACTTATATATCCCAGGCTCAATTTCAGTGAAAATTTGACTAACAATAAGATACAATGACTTGGCTTTCAATTAGTAGTACTTGAGCAATAAAGGAAAAGAATTATACAAATTTGAATGCAGTTAGGTTTGCAAATGAACTTTCCACAAGTTTAAATGAAGAGGGGCAAATTTAAATAGTGAAAATTACTTTAAAAGTTAAACAATATATCTATATAACAATTTATCAATATAAGTGTAGCGAGTGTAGCATTTTACATCGACCTATATTGCATACCTTCAAACATGTATAATAATAATGTGTGTATTTATAAACGCTAACTTGCATAATATTACAAAATAGAGTTATTCGTTGTAAAATACGAGCCCTGGATAGGCGCAATATTTTATGTCAGCTTTCGCCTTTCTATATTATGGGGCTGATAATTACAATGCAGTAATTCTATGGAATATGGGAGGGACTGTAGGAATCAGTAATTCATCACCGCTTGTCCTTCTTTATTACTTACCGTATAATATTTTATCAAAGGTAATATACTTCCATGCTATCTAACAGTCTAGCACGGAGCATCCTGATTACTGTTTCGAATCACACAAATGGCTGACAACACAACCAAAAAGCAATGTTATGCTAGAGTTGAAACATTTTCGATTATATCCAGAGCTGATGTTCTATTTCATTCACTCACTCAGCATTTCAATTTCAACATTCTGGGAAAATTCTTGCATATCAACTGAATGTTCATTTGTTGTACCATCAAACCTGAATACACTTTACTGCCGGCGTAGTGGAGTGCACCTTTTCTATGTTCCTTTTCCCAACAATACCATCACTATACTGAAAACTGACAGTTTTGTTTGTGGTTTTATGCCCTTGAGACATGAAATAGGAATAAAAGTGGTAGCAGTATCCACACAAAACCATAAAAAAACTAACAACTTTCACCCCAATTGAATTTGTTGTCTCTCCCTGTGCCTAAAAATGTACTCCGCACGTACTTTGCTGGCTAAGTACCTATGTGCACTCTTTGCGTGAAACAACGGTTTGCTCTTCGCAAAAGGGAACATTTTTAGTTCAGCATTTCATGTATTTCTCAATTTTTATTGTTCTTCCATTGACAGCCCACTCCAAGGAACACCATCATCTCCTGCACCTTTGCCTGGAGCATAAAATGAATATTATTACAGACAAACTATACTAGCTTTTATATATGTATATAGGCTGGTTTTAACCAAATGTCGTCCTGATTACATTTTGTAGAAAAAAAGAGCAGACTGAAGAAGCACCATTTGCAAAGGAAATGTTTCACAAGTTCAGTAGGTTTCGCATCACAGGTTTTAGTAGTACCACCAGTAGTAGAAGTAAAAGTTTTAAATTCCATTTTGCCGTACAAAATCAGCACAGTTCAGACAAAATCTTAATTATTTTTCATTTGCACATCTGAATGATGCAATTTATCGTTGCTTGTGTAAAATCTCATTTTGCACCTCTGCTTGTTTGTATATTTTGATTTCCTAAAGGCTCACCTTGCACTTTATGTTATTAGTTCAAAACATCCAAACATTTCTCTACTTTTAGTGAAACTTATCTTCCGTAGTGCCATTTGCACTTTAAACGTTAGTCTTGCTCAATACGTGCTTTGTCGTCAGTGTAGCATCTAAATTTCTTAATGTATATTTAGATCAGCTTAACCTCTGTTGCCCTTGTAGTATGTTGCAAATTGTGTAGAGATTTTATAGAAGAATACTATATCATCCTAACGCAGAGAAAGCAAGAGAACTGAACTTTTCCCATTGAATGAACACATTTTATTATGGTGCTTTTACCAAACAGGAAAGCAAACATCGTGGACACCATGTTTCAGATGTTGGAAAAGTACAGCAATAATTTAGAGGAGCTAATTCGAGAGCGAACAGAACAACTTGACTTGGAGAAGAAGAAAACGGAACAACTGTTGAACAGAATGCTTCCGAGGTACTTTTCACTTTCTTGAAACACGATTTCATGAAACGTGTGTGTGTGGCTGTTAAGAGGCAATTTATTTGTACTCAGGTTCAGGTTGTTCATAACCGTTTGTTGTCAAACTCCGCCCGAAACCTTGATTTTTCTTCTTCCATTTCCCAATAAATTTTTTTAGACAATTCATAAACTTTCTAGTCTCTTTCCGGCCGTGCCCACCAAACCCCAATAATACCCCAGCGATAAAAGCTATTTTCTGTTGTTGTGGCCATTGTGTATACCCAAGTGTATGTATGTGAATGTGAGCTCCATTATAAAGCTGTTTCCTTTGCTTGTTTGCAAACTTTACACAGTACGGTTGCTGAAAAATTAAAGCTGGGTCTTCCGGTGGATCCAGAGGAATTTCCTGAAGTGACCATATACTTTTCAGATATTGTCGGTTTCACTACCATTTCGGCGTACTCAACCCCTTTTGAAGTTGTGGACTTACTAAACGACCTTTATACTTGTTTTGATGCTACAATCAACGACTATAATGTTTACAAGGTAAGGCAGCACCGACAAAACTTTAGCTTTCTCTTTTGTAGTTAACCTAACGGCGTTCACGTACTTTTGGAAGAAGGGCACACACCCAAACCATTAGACTGTAGAGAAAAAAGACATTTCCTTTTTCTTTAACGTTCAGAGAGAGAGAGAAAACAGCCGTAGGAATGAATGCTTTTGCACAAAATTAAATATCTACATTAGTCGCCACAGCCAGCCCTAAGGTTTCGTTTTCGTAGTATGTGTATGCGTTTAGATACATTCAACGTTAGGTCATTAAATTACCTCTCAAATACGAAACGCCCTGTATGTCTGGTTTTCTCCATTCTTTGCCAGATTACTTTTACTGATGTAAGTACACCTCATTTTATTCACTTTTTGAATATCCAGGTAGAAACTATCGGAGATGCATATATGTGTGTTGGTGGGGCACCGATACGTAGTCCAGACCATGCTGATCAAATTGCAACAATGGCATTGGATTTACTTCACGAGAGTGGAAAGTTTCGTATCCGTCATTTGCCGTACACAGCGCTTAGAGTTCGTATTGGATTGCATACAGGTAAATTTTTGACACATATAATGATCTAGTTTGTATAAAGTTAAATATTAATGAAAATGGTACTAGCTGCATTGAAAAAATATGTGTACATACGCATTGAACATGTCTCATGATTTTTTTGTTTGGTGGTTAATTCGGTCCGTATGGCTGGTAATTGCAGGAATGGAAAAATTTTTTGATTAAAAATGCGATTGACAGAAATAAAATATTAGTTTATCCATAAACTCTTAGATCAAAGCTATTCTTATTTGAGAGTTTTGTGGAGGGGGAACATACATTAAACTTACAAATGAGGGGAAATGGATGTACAGTTGTGGCCAAATAACCATGCGTGCGTGCACATGCATTATGGATTTTTTTAAATCGTTATATTCGCATCACTCAACTCCATCAACACCAAGACTAACAAAGCTCTGATGAATAAGATAATATACTATTTTTCAATTTGAAGGCTTACCGTATTCAAGCGAAAACTGGTAACTGTTATCTTCGCGATATTGTTCAGTGTTTCCCTTTCAATTTTTTAAATTTTGGTTAGCTGACTTTATGATGACGACGTTTCACTGCAGATAACGTTTTGAGCAGTGTAAATATCATTGACCGTCGACAACCTAGATCGTTTACTTTCTTTCTTAAAATAATACAATGAGAATGCAATGCGCATGTTACCATTGCTGAACGTAATATTCTCTAAAAGATGCTTTACAAATATACAATTTAAAATATATTAAATCCTGTAGATATGGTCCTCATGTCTTTTACCCGAAAACTTGTAAATCTTTAAAACTATATATACTTGTGGGCATTAATTTATTATGCTAAAAATGTCTGAACAGGAGACAGAGTGTCATTGTCAGATGAAATTAACCCAAAACTGCGCTCAATTTCACTTTTCTAGGCCCATGCTGTGCTGGAGTGGTTGGGCTCACCATGCCTCGCTACTGCCTTTTCGGGGACACTGTCAACACAGCTTCACGTATGGAGTCAACAGGAGCACCTTGGCGAATACATATTTCGGAAAATACAAAGAAAAAACTAGATATAATCGGTGGCTATAAAATAAACTTCAGGTAGGCGGCTAAAGCCAGGCTTAGGCAAATTCAAATGTGCCTTATTCATTCATGTTATATAACATCTGCATATAATATATTGCAATTTTAATAAATCTGAAAAGGGGCAACACTGAAATGAAGGGAAGAGGTTCGATGCCGACATATTGGCTGTTTGGAAAACAGGGATTCGACAAAGAACTGCCGGTTCCACCAGATTCAAAGTAGTTTTGTCAAATTAATTGTTTGAAAATATTTTGTTTTAATATTTTACTCATATGCCTTTATTGTTTATAATCTGTTTTCTATGTTATCTTTATTTACACAGAGAAAGTCACGGGTACGTATATCAGTTATGCACATCTATAACTTTACTAACTAATTTATATATACCTATTTATAATTTGGGAGCTGTATGATATTCCTATTCACTTTCTACTCAGGTTGGACGAACGACTCATCATATATGGAAGGACAGGCAAGTACCCTAGTGAAGACGAGCAACTCAAAGTTTCTAGAGCATTGTTTAAAGAGAGACGTTCCAGCTCTCATGAAATAACAAGTAACAGGCTGGATCCATCGGTGAAACCAAGTGGAGCAGGGTATGCGTTGATCCAAGGAGAATCTTTGCGTTGCCTCTCTCCTTCTGAGCAAGTGAGAAAATTCTTTGTATTGCAGCTTAACTATAATGCTTTACAAACAGGGTAGTTTGTAAAACGTAAAGTAACGTTGATGCAAGAAATAGAGTACATAGAAGTTTCGTGTGAAAGTGTGTAAATGCATGAATTGTTCAAACTTGCGCTTTCTATTAGGTTGCACATCAACTGCTTAACGGAAGACCAGCAACACGGGGCCTCAGAAGACAGTTTAGTCTTGATCAAGGCTCAAACTATTATGTTACACCGGTTTCCAGCAAAGCTGCAATCTCAAGATTGCCGTATTCTGAGGAAACGGTTGGGACTGTTGGAGAACACTTCGTCACGATCACTCCTGCACAAGTTGCATCATCATCAGCATCCTCATCGTTAGAAAAGCCTAGCACTTCCGTTACAGCCGAAGCAGCAGTAGCAGATACTCACTTACAACAAGCGAAATCGTTGGATAGCGCAATTCCTTCCCCTTGTACAAGCAGTAATAATGGCAGCCCACTCCCAGATAATGAGCACACCAACTCCAGTAATAAATTTAGTAGATTGAGTCCACGATCCATCAAAACGTTTGTAAAATCCTCGTCGTTACCTGTCGTTGAAGAGAGCATTGAGCAGTCAGAGCCCAAATGACATTTGGACTGTACCATTAATATGAAGGATGTATGATGAATGAGCCAAAAAGCGAATAAATCACGGGGAAAATGCCGCAGCCCTGGGCATACCAATCAATAAGTAAGAAATGTCTTGCTACGAATAGCATGCCAATGCTTTTGTAACATTGTTAATCTCCTCCGTGTATATTATGACCTTAAGTATCCTTGAGCTTGCTATTGCCAAAAAACTGATAATACAAGAAATGTTGATACAATTGATGATTGTTAAAATCTAAAAAGTGGAATTTTAGAAGTAAATCGAGTAAATCCTTTTAAAATTTATTAGATTGACAATGAGTTATCTATCTAAGCTTGTTGACGGATGGAAGATCACAAAAACATTCATTCCGATAGAGCCGTTTTATTCCAAAACTAGAATAACTGTGAATACAATATTTAATGTAATAATAATAAAAGATAATCATACTACAACGTTTTGATGGTTGTAAGAAAAGAACTAGATTTACAAATAGTTTTGTTAAACAGTAAATAAAACGATTTCATGGTATAATTATGTATAATAGTGATCCAGTGAAGTGCAGTACGGAGTTTATTATGTTATCTAGTAATCTGCTTTAAACTCATCGCTTCGTGTTCCTTCCTCTTCAACCGTCTAATCGTCTTTTGCTCCATTTCCTCTACATCTTCATTGAACATAGCTTTCAAGGCATCATACATTAATGGAATTTTGGGTAGGTCGCATTTTCTAACATATAGGTGGTTTGAATATGCTCTAATCCCAACACATGCTTTACCTCTGACGCGAGAACACTATCTTGTGCTGTCTCTCCACTCCAACGAAACTCCAAGTTTGGAATGAGATGGTATGCATTTCGTATTTTCTCGAAATGCTTATTGTAAAGCTGAAGCCATGTAAGAATCTGATGAGGTGCCAGTAGGTAAACAGGGGAAGTGGGGATACCGCGGTTCATTAGTGCAGCAAATCGCTTTCTTATCAATTGAACTAGTCCTATGTGATGGTCAGCGTGCAAATGAGATATATATATAACTTTCAGTTTACATAATATTTCGTCTACATCCCGATTCCCGAAAAACCGCACAAGTTGTCCGTATGTACCCTCACCACAGTCCAATAGAATGCAACTGGAAGGACTGGAATGAAAATGCAATGAAAACCACCATAATTAAAGTTATAATTTTGACGTGGACAATGAAGATAGCTATATAAAATGAGGTTGCTTACTCCGTATGCACTAATATAGCACTAGTATTCCGTGTCTTATTAGGTATGCACGACCCAGTTCCCAAGAACAAAAATTCTGGATAATTATCTTTGTCAGAACATTGTACAGCTTGTAATTTTGACTTCAGACTGTCTAGTATGGATGGGAAATTTTCTATTTGTAACACCTCGTGGGTGTTCTCTTCCGGGTTGATGGTCAACAAGGACGAACTAAAATGAAAAAGAACAGGAAATCAAATCTACAAGATGAGTAATACTACAGTACACATTTACATATACAATACAGCGAATGGGGCATTTGTATCTTACATGTTCATTATATTTACAACTTACCAATCTAACTCAGTAGTTGGCCGTAACGTGTATTTCAGCAAAGTACTGCCCATTATAACCGGAACTTGTAGCTCCCCCAACACTTCCGGCTTTTTTTGGAGATCACATATTTTCGCGTTAGTTTCTCCTGCAGCTGGATAGTACATTTCAACACCATCCTCACGTAATAACGGAAACATATTGCTATCCAGCATATTCAACTTATGTTGTATACGATGAACAGCTTCACTACCCAACCCAATGCAAGCGTCATTCAGGATAATGTGCTTAGTACTGTCAGGAAATTTTTCAGTCCATTCCTTGTACTTCGGTAACATCATAACACGAGATGGGGTAAAGTGAACAACCACATGAGGAAAATCGTCGTCATTCTTGGGATTGTGATACATCATTAGAGTAGGACTGCTAGTTAATGATTCTAGGTAACTCTCATCTGGGCAATCCACAACTGAAATAGATTAATAGACTTTCAATAATATATACAGCTTAGCTACCGATAATCACAAAATGCTTATACAACAACAGTATGCTACCTAGAAAAACGGGTCCTGGACAGTCCGGACTTCGTACATCAACCGCTTTTACAACTTTTCCGTTTGGTAGAGTAACATCATTACCAGCTTTTAACTTTCCTAAAAGTGGACCTGGTGGAACTCCCATCTCCACGCATTTTTCTATTAGAAGTGTACCCTCCTTCTTCCGTGGCCGACATACATAACACATTACCACGTCAGAATTTCCTACACTTACATCTTCACAAACCTCGTTTCCATCTTCAGTCTTTGTTCTTTTATTCTTTTCTGCAGCATTCTCTTGGGTAATTTCTAAATGTCTTTTACAGCCTTTGATGGGAGCATAATAATCAGTGTCGTCTTCTTCAATTACACTTTCTTCGCTGCTACTGGATTTATTATCTGCTGATTCATCCACCACTGATGGAAGCAACTTAACATAATCCACTTGTAAAATATGATCCTCGAATCCTTTGCTTGACGTGTTTGCCACTTTGATCTTCAAATCTTTTAGAATTACAAACCGTCTTGTACCCTCAAAAAGTTTTTCCTGTGTTAAAAACAAGTTTATAACTCCAACGTTTGATAATGATAACCTTTCAAAAAGGTCTTATCTGAGTGCATGTTTTAAACTCAAGCTTACGATTTTTGGTGGTCCATGAAGATTAATTTCAGGTACTCCAATGTCTTGTATAGTGAGTGCAACTCCAGGTAGTCCGCCAGTACTATCCCAAGAATTATGAGTGATGAAAATATGTTCTAGTTTAGCTAACTTCATTTTATGTTCATGGGCAAGTCGCTGTGTTCCTTCCCCACAGTTAAACAGGTACCTAGTTTGATCTGTGAAAACGTAAAGTGAACGTGGAGCACCTTTGGACCCATTTCCTAGCACCTGCAGGTTAATTATTCCAGCTGGGTACTTAACCAAATTATCTTTTTTCGACTTTCTTCCTTCCTTAAGAATAGGAACGTGTACAGTTTCTTTAGGCATATTGAGCAGGAGTTCGTTGAGTCGAGACTTAGTCGACAGATTGCGGATACCTGCGTTGTTAAAATGAAATCCTAGTCTAATGATGTTCCTTCTAATTGAGTTCATTCAGGATACTGCGACGTCCTGAAATTAGCACAAATAAAAACGTAATAAATACAAAAATATACTTTTCTAACAGGGGTGCGTAAATGTTTTAAATAAAGTCGTACAGAGGTCACTTTCTAATCCCGACAAGTACCATACCGCGTGGGGATATATCATCGGGTATTACTTTGATAAGCTTGCACTCTTTGACGTTTTCAGATTCTTCCATGTACACTAATCTGTCTATCAAGAGAATATCTTCAGCAATGTCTTGCATTGCTCCCTGCAGTGCGAGAATTCCGGTAATCACAGGCTTCCAAGAAATAAGCTTGTTTTTATGCAAGCACAATAACACGAATTTACTTTGCGGGCACTCAAATAATTATAATCACACGAAACATGTTTTATGAGAACTAATTTACCTTGTCATGTTGCGCCATCATTAATTGGCTAATGCTGGCTAGCTCTGAGTCAACTACTCTACGCTCTTCTCTAAATAAATTAAATTCACCGTTTTCTCCAAATTTATCATTTACGTATTCTTGAAATGTTTTATTATCACAGCCGCGTAAATTTCGCTTCCTTCGTTGTAGCCGCAATAATTCTGCAACAACCATTTAGTTTCAGATAAATTAAAGGATCTAATGCATATACTGTAAATCCTTAACAACTTAGGAAGCATACCTTTAGTACAAACTGTTTCCAAAATCGCTCGAAAAAACAAATGCTCAGTTTCTTTATTTATGTCGTTGAGAAATTTATGTCCTGACCGTTGACAGGCTAATCTCCAAAGCCATTGATTTTCTAGAAATTTGCTATCGTTGAAAGTACTTAATATAGATTTGAGGGACAAACTCATTGGGCAATTCGGTGTCTCAATATTCATTTTATGATAACAACAAGGAACGACAGCGATCATTTTACAGGAATCCGTGCTAACAAAATGTTTTAATGACCACGGGGTCAGGTCGCCGCAAGCATGAAGTGCAGTGACACATGTACTACTAAATTTGTCCACATAGGGTAAAATTTCCTCCGACATGTTTGCAGTAATTCTATGACAAATGTAAGTCTGGGAAGCCAATGAAGCATTATCTTTCTTTGATAGGTACTCTGCCGTAGCTTTGTTAACACGGGACAAATCCCCTTCTATTCCTACAACAGGGACACCAAAGTGATTTGCAATGTGCTGTGACAGGTACCCCTAAAGAACATAAAGATGGCCATGATATTACCAAATTACCATAATTATCTAATGATGAAAAGCTGGATTTGAATAGAAAATTACAAGGCCAGATCCTATGTCGATAACAACGTCACAATTTTCCAGTTTGCATTTGTCGCCAACAAAGTTGCCAACATGAACAACTTCTAGATACTTTTTCTGTGTCCATTTCTTAGGTGGCCTTGAGTCTGAGTAATTATTCAAGTTGCTTGCAATACTTACGACGGGGATACGTGCTTCGTTTGCAAAGGATTTCGCCTTAAACGTCTCCGATAAATTTTTCAGGTGTACGCAATCGTTTATAAATTTACTTACACCAGGAGGCCAATCAACCTGAGTAGATTATAAAATCTGATATCACATATTTTTCTATAATAGTGAAGTCGTACAATACAAATACAATGAAAATACAACTAACATTATCTTCAAGAGCCAAAATGTTACGAAACTTCTCGTTTCCTTCTCCTAAAAATTTGAAGTATTCTTGAAAATTTAATGGAACAGCCTGCATAACATTTTCTGAGAGTATGTTGGTTGCTTTAAAATCATAAATCCATCTGTACTCTTGAAAAAAATTCGTTGCCAACTGAAAGTACGCCACCTTTGCTTCACAACGTCTCGACATGGCGCTTTATAGCACTGTAAAAAATTTAATGAACGATCTTGCATTCTCATGTAACAAAAGTTTAACCTTATTTAAGAGTGACCTCTGACAACATACAAAAATAAAAGAAGCAACCTAAAAATAGCGTTTTAAATTTTATGCATGTAACTTACCTGAACAAAATTCAAACTTCAAATTATAGTTAAACTTTAAGGCCCGGCACCTGGCAGTTGGTACAATATTTGTCTGAGGTTTGCAAAAAAACCGGTTAAACAAAACTCACAACACTTTCGACTTCTCTACACACCACAGACTAAAAAATTTAAATAGAACTAACTCGACACACATCCATTTTCCGTTTCCTCACATTCGTGTTTTATCTGTTGAACGTTTTTTTTATTTAACTGCTCACAATCATATTTTAACTTAGAAGTTTAAAACTGATGCAATCGTCAATTCGTCATTGACTGAACGTTAGTTGACTGAAACGAAACACATGCTTTTTCTTTTTCATTATAAACAAAATAGACTGACAGAGACAGACACATACACAACACAACACGAATACTGAACTCTGAACACGCATAATCCTTCTACACAGTTCCAAATGTACACACGTTTTGTTAAGATCTTCAGCTGAGAACTGGCGGCTGTCTTGTAGTGCCCCATGTCGTTATTTATTATATTGATTGAATAAGTAAAACATGTATGCAAGTGGAAAAGTCATAAGTCAAGTGATCTCGATCAAACTAATTAATGCAAAGATTGATAATTCGCCAGAAAAAAATATCCGGTGGAATGTTCCT
>JAHZNB010004455.1:0-11644 GCA_027744295.1 Callyntrura guangdongensis
GGCGATGTCCGCAAAGAATTGGATAGGCTGTTAGAACCTGGCTCTTCAGACATTCCGTAATGTTGGTTTGCTTCTTCACATTCCTCCTCGATTTTACAACCATTGCTAGTTAATGGTTTGTTTTTCGTTCTGGCCAACCTTCCTTGCCTGTAACGGTATTCCCATGTTTCATCCATTTTTGAAAATTGTTGGAAAATACTGAGTACAACTGTTAACTGTCTAGTCGTTTATCTGAAACCATTATAATAAAATTAAACACTTTTCCGCATGCCTATAAATAAAAGTTGAAGAGCAGTATTAATTATTCCCGTTTAAGAGCAACAAAAACTGGGATTGCGCTGACAATATTAAGATTCAATGATTACGTTTACAATATATAATCACACCTCACCTGGATAAAGTCTAGTTGATTAGCTTAGTTTATTAGAGCAAACTTGATTGTAAGTTTTTAAAATAAAATAGTAAACAAATACATGAGCAACATATTACAAACTTGTACCTTGCTGAGTTGTTGCTCGAGTCAACTCAATGTATAGGTAAGCCAAAACTAAAGAATAAACAGGAAATGATGCAGGAGGTCGGTAGTTTTGGTTTGAATCAAGAGGGGTATTGGGAAACAAGTTATGGTGCATAACATTGCCTTTGTTGCTTCTTTGTTGTCGTGATCGTGAGACGGAGTTGCAGATGCAGATGTTGCCTCAACCTGGTTAAGTACTAATATTCAAAACCTAATTCCATGTCATTCTAAACTGAAGGGAGGGGTAGTGGTTAAGCATTCGGGGTTTAGGTAGTTATAGTAAATCTTATCAATTCTAAGTTAATGTCAACTTCACCGAGACAGTGTCAACTTCAGATTCACGCAATAATGGACATCAAATAATGGAAAAACAGACGACCTTATCATGTTTGGGACATCTACGATTCATGAAACTCCGCGTTATCCCAAACGGGGACATGAGAAAAACTTAATATAAAACTAATGCCAACCAATTATAGTAGTACATACAGGTAATCTGAGCCGATTTTAAATTCACCACATTTAAAATTATTTAACTCTGTCTTGTCTGGTAGATATTGTATGCATACTTGAAGTTAGTTGTACGTTGTCGCACTATATAACAGGGATTAGGCACACAATGATTCAATGCCAATTTATCATGTGAACATTTGCGCTTTAATCCACCCTGATCATAATCAACTACGATAAGTTTGATGAAAAATGTAACCGGTAACGATGAATTAAAAACTGTTTAAAGATTATTATGTACAAAATTATTCTACATCTGTTATGGAGTGATCTTTGAAAAAATTACAATGATAGAGACTGTTAGTAAATGTTTCAAAAATGTATTAAACCAAAATGAGCAGTGTCCACCGACATTTTGATTAATTTGCCACGTGTCATATCGCGTTGATGATGTTTGCGCTGCTGGTATTCAGTAAACACATAAAGTTAGGTAAAATAATTGGGATATTTGATTAAGTTGGAGTATCTAAAGAGCTGGCCGATAATTCAAATGAGAATGGCCATTCACATTGTAAAGTAATAGAAAACCAGCTGTATTTGTAGTTTTGAAAATAATTGATTGCCAAAAAATAAAATAACTAAAATGCTATATGCACTAAAATAGTTGAGTTATCGGACATAATGAGGTCAGTTAATGTTTTCAAGGCGGCGCCGTCAGTATGGAACTATCTGTGTTTAAAAAAAATTGAAATTTGAGTAATATATGGTCCGTTGAGTTTTTTTTTAAATACAGAAAAGCAAATCTTTTCACCACGCATCTTTTAGCTACTTACTGTAACACAGCGTTCATTTTGCTTGAATGTCATCATTATCATAAGAAGAAGATCGTTCCTTGGATATAGCTACAAGTCCTATGCTTTCATGAGGTAGTTCTCTCAACAAAGAAAAATGTCCAGTTTACCCCAGTCCGACGGTAGATTTTCTCGCGCGATGTCAATCCACATGAACAAACATCAACAATAAAAAAAATAACAACTCAATACACGAGGATAGGAAGGGGCAACAACAAGTGGAAAATATATTTGCAAGTGTATCAGTAATTAATTACGGTGACGCAATATTTTTTACTTAAATGTTTTAAAATCCTTTGATCATGTGTTAACGTACAATATTTTTAGTTTATTTTTACATAGTTTCACAAGTTTCGCATAGGCTGCAAAATCGTGAGAGGTTTCAACTGACAAGGCATTACTCAATCAGCCAATGTACATGTTCAATTTTTTACACCTGTGTCCAGACTTTCAATAATTAAACTAGATTATCAATAAGGTAAGTTTTGGTTAATATATTATAATTCCCAGCAATATTTAACTACGCTACCAATGTCTGGAAATGTTTTGTGCTTCTAATTAAAATTAACAAGTAATTTATTTTCTGTAGGACATAACACCTGATTTTATTGAATAACAGTTTTCAGACTACCAACTAAACTGTAAAATAATTGGTACAATCACTTAACATCTTTACAAGAATGGGAGGGAGAAAGAGAGGTCGTTGCAGGAAACGTAAATCGGATAGAGACGCAAATGAGTCATCATCTTCCAAGAAACCCAAAAACGACAATCATATTGAAGAAACGATGCAGTTTGGCAAAACGCCTGATGATGCCAGTGTGCTTTTTAGTCTTTTTCCAGAAGAGGTAAGGTAATCATAATTAATAACCTGCTTCAAAAATTGTTAAAGCACTAAATGTGAAAAATATTTTTATAGTAGATGAAAATCATTTTTTAACTCTTAACCGTGCCCAATAGATTTGGTCGTTGATTACCGATAAAGTGGTGGATTCAGGCAGCCTTAACAACTTGATGCAAGCCTCACCCGTGTTCAGAAATCTGCTACTTCCACGACGAGTTGAGTTTCTTTTTCCACAAGTTTGGAAGGCGCTAGGAGTGAAATTTGAAAGACTAGAGGGAAAGGTATACTTAAGCGACATTGACGAAATGTATCCGCACCGAGACTTGCGCAGATTTCCAAATGGGAAAAAACTCTGGTGTTCGAGGATACTAACGCTTCGTATGGTCTGTCAAAGTTGGTGCCGGGGTGTGGATGAATTTTATGAAAACCTGCCTGATCGTAAGCACTACAGAATGCCTGCAGACCCCGAAAATGCAGCGACAACGCTTTATTCACGTGGAATAAGGATGTACGAATGGATTGATATTGTCAATCATTTAGACTCAAACGCAATAATTGAGGAATTTATTGAGCATTTTGAAATCACACACTTTGAAACCGGAAACCAGAGAAATCCACTAATTGGCAGGAATCTTCGCATATCGTACGGGTTGAGGGGGCACGAAAATGGAATTTTCTCGTTACTTTCAAAATACGGACAACACTTTTGGTTTTGTGATCTGTACTTATCCGACCAATTTCGAACCAGAGTTGAGTGCTATTCAGACTTGAAAGAGATGCTGAAACTGATGCCAAATTTGAAAACATTGAAAGTTACATACTCTGGAAAACGAAGTGATTACACAATTTTCTTTGGGGAATCATACCTTTATCCAGATGAAATTCGCCAACTCGAACAAGAAATTGCATCACAACCACTCCCGAAATTGCACAAGTTGACATTTCTGTCAGTGAAAGATTTTCCGGCAACACTTTTTAATCCGTTGGTTTTAGCGAATAATCACATTTCTATGCTCGAAATTCAACGAGATAATGTTCCAGTTTACGATATTTACACGTTCCCAATGCCAAGGTTGAAACAACTCTCGATTCAGTACTATTCCAAAACGGACTTTGAAAATTTATACAAGCCGGAGGTAAACTGGCCATTGGAGAAACTTTATTTAAACTTCAAGAAGTGTCCGTTCATGCCATGGTCGCAAATATTTACTCTGCTGGAAAGTAAATGGGCCACCACACTAAAAAATGTGGCCATATATTTTCCACCCATACAAAGAGAATATTCCAATGACACCAATGTAATCGATGATGGCTCATCAACGAAACTAAATCTTCCCAACGTGCAACGATTCAAATTTACAGCTCGAGAGATGTTTAGCCTGGACTTCATTTTGCCGATGAAAAAGTTAACAAATTTAGAAATCACTGTTGACGTAAAGAGAATTGACGATGTCATTGAAAAACAGTTACGCTTAATAGAAAAAAATCAAGTGATTCAGTTTGTTGGTTACTTTCAGAGGTTCACCGAATCCAATATTTGGAATCTATTTCCTAATTTGAAACAAATTCGGGTAGGAAAGCCTAAGGGTTATGGTTTGTATATTTTCAATCGCGAGCAATGTGGAGCCAAACGTAATCCGAGGTATACCCTATGGTATACTTATCCAACCTTTAACGATATGATTTATGGTTTTTAAAGCAAGTTTGAATATTTGTTTACCTTATGATAGAGAAAACCGTAACAACTTATTAGAATTTAACAATTGTATTTAACAAATTAAAATTTATTGTTAAATTAGTTTTAAAATGAATTGTTACTTATTGTAATGACTATGTAATGTGAATTAAAAAAATATTTGTAAGAAAATATCAAATGTGCTAGATATGGAACGTCTGGGTTGGGCTGGAAAGTTACGCTTGTTAATGATGTTACGTGTATCTCTCCGTCCAGTAATATTGTACTCGTTGTAATATATAATTAATTGTATGAACGTAAGATAGCTTATTGCAATTTAGACTTAATTGCTATGATAAGTGGGTTTTTGTATGGTAACCCAGAACTGATGTACTACATTTAATTTGAAAATATTTTGAAATACAAAGAAAGACTAATGATGTTTGTTAAATCACTTTGAGGTAAACTAGGCTTGGACAATCATTTGTAAGCAAGGCTAAGGAAGGGTCCAGAAATATAAATTAAAACTAAATCGAAACTTTTAACTAATTTATTTAATTGGTTTCCCAATGGACGCATGGAAAACCATATTGAAGTGTTTTGAGTTTCAATTGATGAAGTAACGAAAATTGTTTCATTTTATATAACGGTAGTATTTGACGTTCCTAAATAATTTTTAAGGACTCGTTGTCATTCATATTCGCCGCCGATGATTTAATTTTATTGTTATTGATTTATTAGTAAACCTAATGGTTTCTTCATACTACCACGTATTTCTCAATCCAAAATTCACGAAACGTATGACTGTACAAATGCCTGACTCTGTTGTAACTGAAGGAATATTAGTGTGAGATCCGCGGTATGTTGCACATATTGCTCCTGTCGCCACTAAAAGTAAGCCTTTTGTTTGGAAAGAAACTGTGCAGTTGAATCACAAAGATTCTGGAAACTATATGTGAATATATACACATAAGCACATTTGCATTCTTAAAATGATAACAAAACCAACAGACGAGCATTGATAAATGATAAGAATTGTACATCAGAACGAGGACGAGAAAAAGATCAAGTTCAAAAGTGCTTACTAACAGAATCTGGTAAATTTTCCGTTTTGTACTGCCGAAAACAAACATCACTTAATTATTTTAATAAATTCTTTTATTAGTAAGCCATATTATATACAATTATACAAAGTTACAATTTAAATTTGTAGTTACAAAGGTTGTTTCTAGTCGCTAAGATCAAATGTCTTCTAAAACATTTACATGACTAGTTACGTTTATTAACTTTAATTTTTGTAGTAGCCGTATTCATGTCTTAAATTCTTGCAACTTAATGTGCTATTAAATAATATTTTTTTGCACTTATTTTTGTGGTTGGTACAACAAACCCTAACCTTACTTATAAACTAAATGGCAATAAGCAAAACAAGGACACAATTCATATCCAGGTAATGATGTTCAGAAAGAACATCATGTTCTACATATTACTATTATATTATAATATTGAACGTCGTCATGAAAAAATAAAAAACCATCACCGACACTTATGATTTGTAATTATTACAGCATAATTTTTTTAAACATATTTAAGACTTCCACAGACATTAACAAATACATTTTATAAATCGTATTCACCTCGTATGTATAAAGTATGCATCTACATATGACCGTTTTGATTACACATATAAGTTTTGGTGTTCTTTTCAGCCACTTGATAAAAATTACCTAGATTTACAATAAAGCTTGGCACTTGTCTACCTCTTATAAATAATTTAATTTAAATGTTTTCGTACCATCGGTTCTATTGGCAGTCAACCTAGAATAACCATAAACTGTTCGTTTCACTACGTGTTAAGGACTTATCTACAACACTCGTCTTTACTTTACTTTCATATTCCTGCCGTGTAAAGGTAGTCTGAGAAGTTGAGCTCTCCTCATCAGCATCCCCCATCTGGAAACTTTTCAATTTAGGAAATAAATTCCAAATATTGGACTCATCGAACCTGTGAAAGAATCCAACGAATTGAATCACCTGTTTTTTTTGTATAAGACGTAACCTTTGTTCATTATCATCGTTCTCACAGATTTTGGGAACAGCGATTTCTAAAAACTCTAAACTTGTCATGGGCAAAATGAAGTCCAGGCTAAAAATTTCTCGGCTTGTAAGTTTTAATCGTTGCACTTTTGAAAGATTCAGGGTCATTGATAAACCATCTTCTTTTGCATTTACATGAAGGGATCCATAGTTTGTCGGTGGAAAATAGATTGCCACATCTTTTAGTGTGGCAGCCCATTTATTTTCCAGTAATGTAAATATTTCCTTCAAGGGCATGGAAGTGCAAGTTTTGAAGTTCAAGTATATTTTCTCCAAAGGCAAATTAATATAGCTGTGGAATAAATTTTTAAATTCCTGGTTTGAAAAGAACTTCATTGACAGTTGCTTCAAATTTGGCATTCGGTTGATATCGTAACCGTTTTGCCCATCATGTCGTTGAACCTCCAGCATAGAAATGTGATTATTTGATGAAACCAACGCCTTAAATAATAATGTAGGAAAATTCTTCACTGACAAAAATTTCAAATGTGATAATTTCGCGAGTGGGTGTGATTGAATCTCTAGTTCCAAAGGGCAAATTTTTCGTTCGAAAGGGTCCTTACTTCCTGGAAAGGTTTCACTACTTTGTTTCACGTCTTTGTGAAGTCCGCGGTATGTCATGTTTAAAGCTTTCAGGTTTGGTAAGAGTTCCAGTATTTCCTTTAGTTCTGAATAACACGCAACCCTGGTTTTAAAGTCGTCAGTATAAATTCAAAGTACAAAACCAAAAGTGGTGGCCAAATTTTGAAAGCAATTTTAGAATTCCAGTTGAGCGATACCCTTTTCGGTAGATTATGCGGATATGACGGGTAATTATAGGGTTTCTTTGATTACCTACAGCAAAGTGTGTTGGATCAAAGTGCTCCATAAATCTTGATACTCTTTCATTTAAACCCGTCCAATCGCCCATTCCTCTTCCATTCGAATGGGGTTCCCTTATTTCCAAATAATCGTCATCCACTTCAGTTTTCCTATCCTGTGTCATTCTGTAGTGCTTATTAACAGGGAGGTTTTGATAAAATTCGTCCACTCCCCGGCACCAACTTTTACAAACCAAGCGAAGCTTCAGAATTCTGGAACACCAGGGTGTATTTTTATTTTGGAATCTGGACAAGGCTCGGTCAGGAATCGGATTCATTTCGTTAAAGTTGTTGGAGTACATCTCATCCTCTCGATTCTCAAATTTCAGTCCGAGCACTTTCCAAACTTGCGGGAAAAGAAACTCAGTTCGTCGTGGAAGTAAAAGATGTGCGAAAACGGGCGAAGCTTTCATCAAATTGATAAGATCGGTAAAATCCGTCACTTTATCGGTAATCAGCAACCAAATCTAAGGTAGAAAAGTTAGAATAATGATAATATGTCTACCAAATTTTGAAACAAGTAATTACCTCCTTTTTTCTTACCTCTTCTGGCAAATAACGGTAAAGTACAACTTCATCTTCAAATTTTGTGGCTAGTATCATTGTTTCTTTAACTTGATTCTCATTTATGAATGATGAAGATGATGACTCCTTTCTGCTCTGCTTTGTTTCTGTTTCGCCCCATAGGGATTGCCTTAAAAGTGGAAAATCTGGTTCCCGAAACGCTGCTAATCGTCCACTTCGTGGCAAACGGAATGGCCTCGTTAATTTGGGTAAGCTGTCAGTATCCGTCTTATCAGACATTTCCTCCCTTAGCCTCCTCCTTTCTTTAAGCATTGCTAAATCACGGGTTGTTGTCATGCTGACCGGATTTTGTTTTCTGTAACGGTATGCCCATGTCTTTTCCATTATTAAAAATTGCTGGATGATATTGAGGACAATCGTTAGTTGTCTAGTCGTTTATCTGAAACCAATATAACAACATTAAACACTATGCCGCATGAGTATAACTAAAAGTTGGAGAACAATAATAATTATTCCCGTTTATTAGCAGCAAAAACCACGATTGCACTGGTAATATTGTATTTTATTGATTACGTTGATATATAATTTATATTCAACGCTTACCTTAATAAAATCTAGTTGTTGTTCAGCTTAGTTATTTAGAGCCAAGTACGTCGTAAGTTGTTCAAATAAAATAGTTAAACAAATACATCAATAACATATTACAAACTTGTACCTTGTTGCTCGAGTCAACTCAAAGCTTAGATAAGCCGATGCCACAGAATAAACAGGAAGTGATGCAGGAGGTCGGCAGTTTTGGTTTGAATCAAGAGGGGCATTGTGAAACAAATTATGGTGCATAACATTGCCTTTGTTGCATCTTTGTTGTCATGAGGCCCAGTTGCAGATGTTGCCTCAATCTGGTTACTAATATTCATAGATAAAACCTATTTCCATTTGCCCAACCGCAAAAACAGTGAAGTACCTAACAGCTAACCTAAGTTGTCATTCCAATCTGAAGTGACAGTGGTTCATCTTTTGGTGTGTAGTTAGTTATAGTAAGTCTTATCAATTCTAAATTAATACACATAACAATGTCAACTTCACCAAAACACTGTGTCGAGTTCACATTTACGCGATATTGGGCATCAAATAATGGAAAAACAGAAGACCTTGTCGTGGTGACAATTACAATTGATGAAACTCCGCGTTATCCTAAACGACGACATAAAAAAACTTAATATGAAACTAACGACAAGCAATTCCTCGTTGTACACAGTTTTAATCTTAACCGATTTTAAATTTACTACATTTAAAATTACTTTAACCTGTCGTACCTATGCTGGAAACTGAAATATTACAAAGTTTAAATAATGATAACCTACCAGGACGAGGTATCAAGGACAACCTATTTGAATCCGATTATTTCAATTTAGTTTAGGCAGTTTTCCAGCGGAAGCTAACTATTTAGTACACTTTCCTTGACTTTTTGCTTGTACCAGAAACGGATTTTAATGAATACGGTCAATTTATATGTTAATTGATCATCAGTGATGATTCAATAAGCTCATCACTCTTGGAAAGGAGAAGAATAACGTATCTTTTCGTTAGGTAGGAGAATATTACACCCATTTTAAATACACTAAGAATAACGGTTTTGTCAGTGGCGACCGACCAGTAAAGCTTCCGCATTTGGGTATTTCACAACAATACATTTACATTAATGCCATGTAATGCAAATGGCATTAAAGCAATTAAATGCATTTTCAATTAGTCTTCTAAATATTGCACGATAACAGGAATTTCAATCGTTGTCAGCAAGAATATTAAAATGCACGACGAATCGCCAGTCTATTCTTGGAATATAAAAATGTATGTATCTATGTACGTGATTGTGTATCATATACAATGATATTGGCGATATATGTATATGTGTAGTATCTGGTCATATTGATCGTCACTTTTTTGCGTATGTATACAGCAATTTGCCTTTGGTTGATATAAATGAATTTAAATGCAGTAAACAGTTAAAGAAACAGTTGTAGGCCTAAATGCAATGCAATAAATCTCTAAATGAAAAAATTGAAAGTTTGAACTGCTAAAATGCCAGAAGGCCAAATGAAATGCATTGTGGAAGCTCTAGTGACAAGTAAACTTGATCCATATTTGTGTATTTAGGAAACCCAGAGAGAAATTCGGTATCATTATTTATTCTAATCGAGTAGATCATTACATTTCCTTTATTTTAATACGTGCAATTGTTAAAACATTACAAGATAGTCAAACATGATAACATTGTGAATTTTACATCTCCAAATATAGTTTTCTGGCGTTTCTCACGTAAATTTTAAATTTACACAGCAAAAAGAAAATGAATAAAATAATCTTAATCTACTATTATTCATATTTCTTACTCTATAGCACATCGTGAAGAATATAACGCCATCTGGACGGTTAGAGATAAGATATTTCTCCCAGAAATGTTAAAAAGACCTATACTGGGGGATTCAATATTCTTCCCCTGGCATACGATATTTTCTTTTTTTATGAGGAAGAATATCACACCCCGTTTCAAAGAGAACATACACCTGTCTGTTAAAACCATGACAGTTTATACCTGTAATTATCTGTGAAAACATTCCTAACTTGGAAAACTAAACTTTATTTAATTAACTTTGCCTATATTACCCAAACACTCGACATGCATTTATAAAATTTTGAACCCATAACCTCATATTGAAAATCTCATTCGTACGTTAAAGGTATTACTATAAAGTTAAAAAATATTCCTTTTATTCCCCAATTAAAACTTTTATTAATATATTTAGTGATCTTTTAGATTTACTTAACAAATTACTTGTAATTTCTTAGACTAGTAAATTCATTAACAATTTTCGCACTGAAAATTTTAGTCACAATGTATATTGGAGCTGGGATTTTTACATTTAGAGAATTTTTCGTTTGATTGCTGAATAGGATATCTCTCGACCTTGTCGGCGCCACTCCGTCGACATTTCTTCTGAAACCTGTGGTACAATTAAAACCCGATTTTAAAGGAAAACATGGAAATGTGAACATCATGTTGCTTCCATGAAATCATGAAAAGCAAGACGCTTTTAATAAAAAGGAAAACAAATATTTATGAATTACAGTACCTTAAATCTTCCCCGAAATTTTAACTTTCGGAGTTGAGGCATGCACAAAAAGGCAAACCGAAATGCGATGTTGGAGATTACCGTGTTCTACACCAAATCCATAGAATGAGTCTTCAAGTCGTAACGTACGCAGTCCTAATTTTACAAAAAGCCGAACACTGTCATCTTTATAGGACAAAATTTCATAAAAATAAATAAGTATGGCTGTTTAAATACGTAGAAAAATACTTGACAAATTCACGATGGATCGTGAAGACGGCCTGTGATCGTCTAAATCAACGAAATCCCAGAGATGTGGTGTGCGTGCAAGGCTTCTCGCATATTCTTGTGTAACTCCCAATAAAATAGCGTTCCAAGAAGACGCCCCTGTGGGTTCTCTAGTGGTTGAAATCTGGTGAAAGATATTTTGAATGGCACCGTCTAATACGGTACCTTTAATTGTAAGATTCAATTCCTCAACATTTGGAAATGCCTGAGGTATTTGAAGAGACAACCCTAAAGAAAAGTTTGTGTTATAGTTGTTGAGTAACTGCAAAGACTACCCGTTCGATGCAGTAAACTCTATTCCAGAATGAAAACTGAATTATGATATACGACTAAAAAACTCAATGAATAAATAAACGGACAAGTTACCAATAAATTTCACTGTTAAATTCAATTCTTTTCTGATTCTTTATTCAATATCGTCAGC
>JAHZNB010004456.1:0-11288 GCA_027744295.1 Callyntrura guangdongensis
ATACGTACATTTTCAAATGTCAAGGTTGTCGTGCATACGTGAAGCTATAGCATTTAAATTCTAATGTGGACAAAGTTGTATTATACTGGGTAATTATCTTTCCAATTCGCTCATTTAGTTTCGCATATGTTTTTGGTCTGTGCTGTTCCTCATCATGTCTGATTTCTTATTTCATCAGGCGTTACTCCATCAGAAGTTTTGTATACATGTCGAAATATTAGAATGGCTACCACTTCACGTAGAATTCACTCTAGAGTGCCAACCCTCAACTGCATTAGTAATCCTAGATACTTTCTTCAAAATCCTCTCATAAACGTTCTAAAAATATAAAGGAAACATCGCACGCTCCCACGTTTATGCAATGTATGTTTGATAAAAATTGTCTATTATTTTTGGTGCCAACACAACACAGCCAAAAAGATTTATAAATAAATAAAGTTAAATTTATATGAAACTTGCAAATACATCGTCTTCTGGTATAAAAACGAGCTCTACATGATTTTTAGTAAAATGCAAATTAGTAAAAAGTCATTGTAGTAAAAGACCGCTGCTGAAGTAAAAAATATAGTAATACTAGGTTGTAATTCATGCATTAGTAAATCTGTCGTAAGAACTCATGCTCCTCCTCCTCAAGACTCCAAATGCTGGTAAAAAACTACTGAACATCAGTTTTGCAGCCGAAATTTTACAAAATTGTGTTGTCCGTGTCCAGAATATTTTCACCAATAAAAATCACAGATTCATCTAACATCTGAGTGTGTTGTGTTCCCTTGTCAGTTTAAAACTCGGACTGTAATAAGTAAAGAAGCTTGTCCTTTACAGGAAATATAATTTCCGCGTCCCTTTTACAGTTCACGAGGCTTAGCACTCGTTGTTGTTACAAATTTTTGTACGGGTTCTATATAAACACCTGACTAATTTTACCCCTGTCATGTCAGCGGTTTTTAAGATAATAATTATAATAAATAATGAGTTCAGCTAGTGGGATGAAGATTATGTTAATAATGATCCCATGAACAGTGTACATATGTTATATCCTTCCAATTGTACTAGATAACTAAAACTTGTTACAGATTTATCAACTTACATCTCCATTGAGCCGGGAAAAGAGCAAACTGGTACTCTGACTAAGGCCTTCACCAGAGTCGAACTCGTCACGAAGAAGCTCGTACTTTTTCCGGAGTTGACTCAACTCCTTTCTTGTTTCACGATGAGCACACCTTTCCAAGTGCAACATGGCCAGAGCATCAAGAGGGCTGCGGCCGTTTATTTGGAGTTGAAACCCGCCGCCGCCACCACTACCTCCAAACCCACTGGTACGGTGATGATTGGAGGCACTCATATGATGATTGTTACCGCTGCTGTGGTTATTATTGTTGGAATGAATTCCACCACCACATCCGTTACCTGTACTGCCATCACTTACATGTCGTCTGCTGCCAAGATCAACGTCGTCCTCATCATCGTCATTATCATCATGGGGCATAATTTCACTACTCGTGCCATCCAAAGAGTCTGGCTCTCCTGAATAAATGTTTTCTAAAGACGTGGAAACAAAATAAAAAATAACAATATTAACGTGTTTAAACGAAAAGTTTAAAGCAACTTAACGCTACGACAAATTCATGGTTTCTTGTCGACTGTTATTATTCTTTTAGATACTTGAGAGTATGTATACACCAACAAGAAATTCAATTAAATTGGTTTTAAACTAGGTTCAAGGGTATCACGATCATTTCTGTCTGCAAAATGCTTTTTTTAAATTTAAGCACCCTTTTACTAAAAACACGACTAATTACATTCCTAAGCAAGCTAGCTTGTAAGGATGCCTACGGTCTATACTTTTCACGCTTTTGAAGCCAGGCAGCACCGACAAACTTCAAAAGCAGAAAATTTTCCAAGTCTTTAACAAATTTCCAACTAAAGTACATATAAACAGCTCTTGGGTTACAGAAAATATAACCCGGCCCGGCAAAATAAAATGATAAAACCTAAACATCCCTTAAGAATGTGCATTGAGGAGAGACCGGCGTACAAACTCATCACGGAACGTCATTTGCTTTACATGTAAACCTATAACTTTGCGTTACCCCGTCGTACTCGGAAACTACTCGGTCAATTTTATTGAAAATCGGTAGCTAGGTAGTTTAAGATATTCTCTATCATATGGTTATAGGGAATAATTTTAAAGGCACTAAATTCACACTTCAAACAAAAACATGTTTTGCACAGTGCAGTCTTAATTACATAACCCCTACCGACATGCATTTAAAATTAACTTGATTGCACAGTCAATACATGGAAACTTTGTAAAGTGGTTTCTAGCTTTCGCAATCCCCTATTTCATAGAGCTTGCCTTCGATCCTCAAACGATTTACAGTAAACGAAAAACAAAAGCATAATATTATGCAGTCTTATTTCGCTCTCTCGACACACAATCTACATATAAATAAGATATCATTTAGAAAACCAATATCAAGGCATAGTGAAAGGATTAAATGAGACATTTGATCTTCTGAAACCACGTTTTCTCGATCACACTCATTCATTTTCTCTTGTTGTTTACGCAACACTTCGATCGTCAATGTCGAATGTTTGGCTTATAGCTTCAAAATTCGTGTCACTGTTGCATCTAGGCTGAAACCCAACAACAAAATCAAGCTTTAACTCCATACTGTGAGGTACCTTTTTCAAACCAAATGTTTTCTCATAAAAGACGTAGTATTTGTAAACCATAGTGGTATACGAAACCACCAGACAGTGTGAAACAGCAGTATTTTATCTATATATATTGACTAACGATCCTACCACACATCAAGTTAACATTGATCAATGTGGTCAGCCATCCATTGTCATATTCAGCTTAAAATAAGCCTTTACAAAAATCAAAAACGAGGTCGTTAATAAACAAATTTTTAAAAATGTAAAAAACGAGTAAATAAAAGTCACCTCTAAATATGTTATAAATTTTATTTACTAAAAACGAAGGTAAACGCAAACAACTGCAATGCTGATTTTGCTTGGATTGCCATCACCATCATTTAACCACCTGCGGCTGCAGCAACAACCCACACAAAAACTCTCTCTCTTTCTCTCGCTGTTATCCTTCAACTAGCTAGAAATGACAACTATTAACTGACCAGTGTATATTTTACCAGTGTTTACCAATCACTACCGCCATTTTAAACATTTGTCATGATAATATCGTTGTCCACACAATGACGACTACCCAGACTCAGACCAACCCATAAAAAGTAGAAACCACTTTTCAAATCTTTTCGTTCAGGATACACTACGTAGATATTTTTTATGTCTTGCGTGAACAAAGACTAATTACCAGTTTGTATGTTGCTTGTCCACAAAAAGAAGGGGAAAATTGTATTTATTATTGCTAGCTGTAATATTAGTAATGGTGATGTAAGCCCATGTCGTACATAATAATAATTACATGAAGTAGTTGACCACAATAAAGTAAATCTGCCATTTTATGTCTTTCATCTTTTGTCGACAGATTTATTATCTACAAAGACGGCGGTAATGTCAACATTCAGCACTCATTTTTTTTAACAAAAAAGGGAAATTGTTTCAGCTGTTTAAAGTCCCTGTCACGCATATGACTACATGAAAATGAAAAAAATGCACGAAAAACATTCGTGAGGTTTTTGTGTGACGAGGAGATATTTTACAGACCTAAGGAAACGTTACCGTCATACGAACATCTGTAATTATAATATACAGGTTTGCTGGTTATCAATTTTCTGGGAAATGAAGATGACCGACTAGTACAGCAAAAAAAAATTACTCAAGATTCTTTACGAATTTTCAGAGTGGTGGTGTTAGAGAAAACTTGTAGGCTGAATGACAAAAGGAAGAAAAAGTTTTTTTCCTTTTCAAAGCAAGTAAGAAGTGAGGAACATGCATGTTATGGCGGGAGTCTTAGTGAACCAGAGCAGAAACGCACGTCAACTCTCTCCTCCGTTTTCTCCCACCCTTTTTCTGATTTCCAAATATTAACGAGAACGTTGTTTCGTTAGCCGGTTATTTTTATGTAAAGAACAATGCTTTTATTCACAGTTACTATTATTCTGCTTTACCTCCTGTCTGCTAGCACGAAGAAGTGCTACAAATAAACGCTATTCTGTTTCTATGTGACTTTCACGCTACAGAAGTCCTTTTACGTTGTCTCACTCCCACTAGTTTACTGCATTAAATTTAGGTTTTTAAAATTAGTCTGCTCACGCAGTAGCAATGCCAATGACAATAGTCATGAAAACGGTCATGGTACTTTCAAATAACATCTTTATTTTTTCTCTGGAATTAAATACCGCGTTCAATTTTGGTAAAATTCTTGTTGCAGTGGTCATGTTTGCAACCTTACATTTTGTTCACCATCACCAGGAAGACACAGACATATGCAAGTAAAAAATATGCATACATGGCAAGAGAATTTGCACTTTGTAAAGCTGCTTTAATTTTCTTGTTAAAAATGTATCCAAGTGTACAGAGAAATACGAAAAGATTTGTTACAGAATTTGTTGGCCAAGGGTACGGATAATATTGAACGAAAGAGTGAAAAGTAGTTGTGCTGTGCCTGGCATGGTGCCCGGGTTATTTTACTGTACAGCACACCGTGAGGTAGTGGTATATAAAAATATAAATGAAAATGCACTCAGAGCCAGTTAGACAGATAGAGTGAGAGAGAGAGAGAGAGCATAAGAGAGAAAGAAGACGGAAAGCACCAAAACCCCTGAAGTGAAAGCGAATGCACATCCGGCGTTGTGTTGTGTCTGGGCGTTCACTTGCTTGCATCGAAAGAGCGGAGAGAAAAGTTAGTCTACGCTGAATAAAAAGTAGCAGACACCTTGTAACTTGAAACTACGTTAAGTCAGTAGCTAAACCTGTTACCTAGTAGCTCCATTATAAAGTGACAAAGTCGCTTATTAACTTTCTGTTGTATGTCCGTCTGTCTGTTTGTCTGTCCGTGGGATAACTTAAAACGGTTTCGAATTTTGAAATTCTGTTTTCATCAATCAATTCCTCATCCCTTAAGGAAATCCCTGAATTAATAATGTTTTTGGAGTTTCCACGTGAAGCCATGTGGCGCCCACAGGTCTTCAAAAAGCTCACTCACGATCAGTGGTAACTCAGTAACAGTTAGGAAATTTGAAGTTCCGTTTTCACAAATTGATTACACATTCCTTGTGGAGTTGGTAAAAAGATACTTAGTCACATTGCTACTATTACTTTGTAAGTTTATTTATATTATGCTCAATTGGATTTTAAGTTTGTTTCTTTATACAATTGTAAATAATTCCCGATTTCAATGCCGAGTCCGAAGAACGAATTGATGGATATTTTGAAGGACAACAATTGTTGTGTACAACCGTCGTTTCAATGTAGATGTCTACATTCCGAATCCCTTTAGCTGTAAAAGGCAACAATTTTTTAAAATAGAAACGCTAACGGTTCTATGACAATTGTGAATCAGAATGACTGGAATGGAAACCTACGCCGTCGTTGTGTTCTCCGTTCACAAACAAACATACTCTTTCATTAGGACTCTCCGGTTTGTAACTACCTATGTCAACTGGAGAAACAAATCTCGTGATTTTGAGAGCACGTCGCTGCCAAACTTTCCCACTTTCAACTTCTGCATATGCAACACCGGATTGTGGCTTAGCTCTAAAAAGGTGCTTCCTCTGTATTTCTTCCTGTTTAAGGTCAACATCCATTTAAGTGTCTAAAAATGAATCTACTCTCCACTTCCAAAGCCCAGTACAATCAAACTCGCCTCTTTTTATACCCTTTTTTGCCGAATGGTGAAAATAGTACGGAGACGAACAGAAATTGCATCGAAAACACTATTTTCTCAACTTATTCACTCGCATTTTCTCATTGTAATCTTTCTTTCATACCAAAAAATACATTAAGTGTAAGTGACAGGCTCATCTTGGATAATTTTATATCTTCCACGAAAGTTCCGAGATGCACATACTAATCTCCAGCGCAGCGTGGCACTTTCTACATATAGATAGGTACTACTTACAACTTAGATGGAGTCAATTTGTGATTGACTCCATCTTCCCGCTGATAAGCAGTTCTTGTGTATACTTTTTCGTTGTTTTCACCTAGGCAAAAGTAAAAATTCTAAAGAGCAGTCTTAGAAGCGATTTACATCAAAAGGTAGCGTGAGATAGAACGTCAGCAGCCAACGATACTCAAATTTTTATTTTCCATTTTCTCTTCATATATCAAAATTACCGTCAGGAAGCAAACTGTTGTAAAGTATTGTGCCGTCTTTTTCCGCTGAACAGAGTGTGCCTTTTTGATAAGAAAAAAAATCTAGCATCCAAACACCCAAATACTCTGTTCCTGCTACGCTCCGACGTCTAAACAGATTGTAAACAGCACGTATGTGACTTTTATACGTGCTTCAGTGCAAAATTGAAAAATGAGGCTTCCTGGAAGCTGCTGGTGGAAGATGAAGTGGGAACGAGACAGAAAAAATAGATGGACAATAATATGAGATGTGTATATAGTACGATAGCTAACATGTAAGATTAATGTCAGCCATGACGTGAGTAAAAAAAGCAAAATAGATAGAGTTGGAGTGCGTCTCAAAACTTTCTATTACGAGGCTAGCAGAATGTAACATAACAAGAAAACGAAACCTATTTAATATTTGTAACCAAGGAAACTGGCTGTACGGTATTTCATCTTGAACAAGTTTATACGTAACAGTAAAGGTGTAAATCATGCAAAAATCTATTACGTATTGCCGTAAAAAATAAGAAAATCCTGATTAAAAAATATACTTAGTTTAAAAATTAATTAAAAACTGTGTTTTGGACAAGTAAAGAGTAGTACGACTATTACAAGACGATCATTTACGTACGTGTAAGATTATGAAAGTCCATCAAAGTTTGAAGGTCACATGTACCTAAAGTTAGGCAATAACACGAGTAGTTATTATTATGTTCAAACTGAGAAAAACGGAAAAAATATAAAGCATAAAGCTAATATAACTGCATTTTTTACATCTCAACACAATTTGAAGTTTTAATTTTTAGGATTTTACAACTTGCTACGTCAGCATACTATTTACCCAGTATTATTTTTTGCAAGTTTTTATAGTAAGTACAAATGCATATCATTCGGTTTTCGGTTAACCAACTGTCACCAAAGACAAGATTAATACAACCACTACTTATTATTCCAATTAAACGATTTTTTGGAAAAATAATTACGATTTAACACATCTCTAGTGGTATCGTATCGTGGTAATTGCGGGTGTTTTCTATTCGCTAAGGATTTGGTTGTTGATGACGAAAAAATACACGGAAGACGATAAATTATTAACTTTAGTAAGCGAAGCTTTGGAAGTTATTGAGATTGAAATCATGTTTGTCTATCTGTCGGTCTGTTTGTCTGTCTGTAAACACTATAAATTTTGTTCTACTTGATATAATGAAACCAAATTTGGTACACGGGTACCTTAGGTCAACATCTCTCTTGGTATTGAATTTCAACCTCAGATGTCACTTCTGACCTGATATATGGGGGTCCCCAGGTCACATGCATTTACACTTGCATGTTCACTGGTACAGTATCGACGACATTACTTACGAAAGTTACATATCTGAGTGTTACACTCATCTCGTTATTTATATGTATGTATATACTTTTAACTCATTCTGCTAAAACAGTCTGGCTTAAATTATTTATTAGGAAAACTCCTTATTATCTGACGGAAATAGGGAACATGTACTTACATGCTTACTCCCCTTCACCAGGAAAGTGGCATTCATTACAACACATCCTCATTGTAGTGATTCTCAAGGGTTTCTGAGTTTTGGTTTCTCTAAACCATGGTTTGCTGCTATAGCAGAAAAGTGTCTACTTTTCTGCTTCATACAAACTTTACTTTAATTCTAGCATCATAACTTCCTATTTATGCTAGCTTGTTTATATCCCCTTCTTTCGCCGTTTTGCAGTCCAATTTCATTTCACTCTTCAACCCCTCCTCTTCATACCTATACTAGCATTAGCACTACCAATTCATTCATAATGTTTGGCTTGTCGGTTGAGTTTTAAAATAGTGAATCTCGTCTTGCGTCACACAAGTAATATAAATATCTAAGTTTTCGGAGTACTTGTTATTGAGTTGGGAATAAATTAAAAATAAATTATATCTCATTGTAATTTTCTGCCTCAGACATGTGGAAATAAACTGATAAGCTTCATATAATTCAATCTGTTTATTAAAACACATGAATAAGTTAAAGGCTGGTGTTGGCGTCCATGATTTAAAAAAAATAACGACATAATTCTAATAACTGAATATCAACGTCATGTACACATGCACAACAACCTCAATTATTTATCCAGTCGTTTAAACAATTATTTCGTATCTATTACCAATAACAGTGAACTGAAAAATATTTTCAATCTGTTAGAAAAAATAAAGGTTGAGGATTGCCGCTGTTTTTAGTCAGAGAGGAATATTAAAGGAAAAACACGACCCGTGCTTATTTTCAAACTCTAGAGAGAAAAACAGATACTTTTTGTGGTCAATTGCCATTTAATATTAATTATAATTAAGTAATTGTGCTTATTACTGACCAAATAATAAGGGTTTATCATCGTCATCAATTATTTTCCCCTTCAAAATTCGCAAATTTTTTCTTACAATTTACATTGAAAAAAATCGCATAAAGATAAATAATAAATATTCTACATGTCGAACAAACAGCCATGAGCATTACTTGCTTCGCAACAAATGTACCAATACTAATAATAGTCTCCTGAATTACTTGTTAAATAAAAGTTTTATTGCTTTCCTTCAACTAGTTACAACTTATGTTTATAAGCAAATTACGACTTAATGATAAATAATAATACTAAAAGGGTAGGATTTCTGCACATTTGGTTATTGCTATTTTATTAGTATTCTCATTTTATGTGCAGTTTAACGGTGAAGACCGCCCACAGACCATAAAAGTCATTTATATTATCAGGCCGCGTAGATTACCAAAGAGTTACAGTTTTTATGTTAAAAAAATGCAAGACTTATCCTCCTCAAGCCGAACGATTTTCATGGCACGAATCTCCTCATCCGTTTTTTTCCTTCGTTCTACCCTAATTTTCATGGTTGTGTAATTAATTTGAATGTAGAAGACGCAAATATAGCGAAAAACCGCAAGATGCAATACAAAAACACCTACACACTACTCACAGTACTTAGGCAATAGCAAGAACAACGTATTAATTAATAATTAGTGAAGAAGATTACAACTAGTACATACAATTTAGCTCGTGCAAAAAACGCAAAACAGGAGCATTTACGCCTAATTATCATTTATTACGTTTGGAATGCTAGAACCATTACGGCTGTTTATGTGTATAACATATTATTTACTTATGGTTAGTATTGGTATTTAGTGTCATTGTTAGCACTGAACTGATTAACTGGTGGTAGTTGAACTAATCATTATTGCGGTTAACAGTGATGCTAATAGTAATTCACCTGTTCCTTGGCCATACTGCAGCTGCCACTGGTTTTAAATCATTTCAACTCACTGCATTTAACGTAACAAAATATGTAAGACGAGAAGAAACAATAGAAATGTCTGATTTTATTAACCAAGCGGAAATTAAATTTATTTAACACTTTAGCGAGTTTAGAGAAGAATATCCTATTACTGTTCGTCAATGTCAACCATAATCACTAACACGTTTCACCGGCACAAACCCATTGTTCATAGAGAAAATAAACTGGCAACTGTCAACGGTTTTACACACTTCAAGTAATTGTTGGTGCTCATTAGCTTATAACAGCGTTGGCGTTAGCGGATGACAATTTTTACTGGTCCAAACTTTTTAACAAAGCAATGGTGACAATGTCAACCACGACAACTGGTTTAATATGCCGTTGCGATCAGCACTACTGACAGGATCAACCAGGTAAATTGAACAACTCTTCTAGGAAACTTTAAATACAATGGAGTTGCAATAAAAATCTGCGTGCGTCTGCTGCACGACGGCAGCAATCAAAATATTTTAAAACACTATCACAATACAATCTACCGCCAAATTCCACTCACGTAATTCGTAATACTGACGAAGTTTCAGTCGCCGCGCAGCTAAGACAAAGTGGGTCTCCACTCTTCTTCAAAGAACAAATTGACTAGTTATTGTTGTTTCTAAAGAGATTAGATTTTTTAAATAAAAGAGACAAAAACATCTCTGTATAATGATGAGACCACATTTAATTTGACGACTTACTAGGAGACTATTCTTGTTGCCGTTCAATCAAGCACTCAAAAACAAGAACACGCACACGTAGCCCAACTAACAATTTCTACTGACAACTAAACACAAAACCATCTTATCAAATAGTAAGAAGCGGCTGAAACGCTGCTGCGACTAAAAAACTACACTAACTGCACACTGTGCTAGTTTTTGTGCCCCTTCATCTACCTTTTATTGTAAAACCAGAGCAAAATCAAAATGACAAAAAGAAGCGTGGGGAGGGGGCCCTGCAAATATGTTGGTAGGTTTGCCACAGCAGTAGAAGTGACAGATGAACAGTGCGAGAATCTTTCTGTATCTCTCTCCCCCACGAAAAAAAATAATGCCTTTGTTTCAATTCAACAACTCGTCAGCTTAAAACTACACGCAAAAAGGCTGAATCAAGTCAGTTTCTTTTTTTTTCTTTTTTTTTGCATGAAGCAACTACAGAAAAAATGGTTTGTTCACAGTTTGCCTTAGCAGAAGTAACAACAACGAATTTTTGCAACACGCATTTTCACACTTAGTTTTACCATTCATTTACCTGTCTTCTTGGTATGCACAGAAGGAGAGAAAAAACTTAATTTTTTCTGCTTTATAAGGGTAGCCGATGAGACAGAAAAGAAGCAGAAAAAGGCTTTAATAGTGCACCAATTGATACGGTAACAAACAGTAATGCTTTTGCAGTATTTACCTGCTACACTACAATTTTAATATTGCTTCAATTTCCAACAAAACACCAATAATGATAATCACAGCCTTCCTCATCATTATCATCGACATCATCGTTATCATTACACATCTTAAAAAACTTGAAGAATGACAAAAAATTGTTTTGTCGTCGTGGTTGTACACTTCCTTTTTTTCGGCTTTACAATGACAAGAGCATTTGTTATGTTACCTGTGTGAATGTTGTGGGTAATATACCTACCTTTTGCCTACACGTAGAAAAAATATTTTGATTCAATTTGTGAGCTGAGTTGAAACAAAAGTTCTCA
>JAHZNB010004457.1:0-18786 GCA_027744295.1 Callyntrura guangdongensis
TACCACCAGAAAAGTGAGTCCAGCCAGAGGTATGAAATTCTTCATTTATTAATGTTATATTATCCTATCACATAAACATTTGGTATATCACAAAAAGTGTTTTTTAAGTTTTCCCTCATGCATCCTAAAAAAAGTTTAAACGAAACATGCACATATGTATGTTAATTAAATAAGCTTGGTGCAAGAATAAATCTTATGGTAGGCCGGAGAGTATTGATTATGATGGGCACGTGGATGATTTTACGTCTATAACGAAAATTGTGATTTACAAAAAACTTAGAAACCTATATCCTGAAAATGGTAGTCAATATCAATTCGACTGTAATATGCCAATGTCAAAAGTTTGGTAGCAGAATATTGTGCTTCTATAAAGGCGATATTAAATTAAAATGCATAAACTTAAGGATTTATGCACAGGTTCAGTTTTCGATTAGCGAGAAAGGTTGATTGGGGTCATGCGATGGGGAACTTCGCTACACAAGTATCAGTATTTGTACACACGTGTCAATGTGTTTATTGGCAAAACGGGAACCACACGGGTCTCCTTGTACACGACACGGGACCGTATTTGTAACAAACACCATTAAAGGCTAAAAGTGTGTACAAAGATTCCCACACTACATGGTACTGTTCTTGACTAATGATCCGGTGTAATTATGGTCTCGATCAATTTGTTTGTAGTTACTTGGTGCGAAACAACTCATTGAAAATGAACCAGGAGCTGCCATTTGATACAGAATGTTACCCGTTTGCACAATCAGTATGGCCAACAAAGGGGAGACACATTTTAGCGTCTAATGACAAGGACACATTGGTAGTATATCAGGCGTACAAGGCCAAGATTGCAGAATGGGTTTCCACAAACCACACTTTCGTGGGATGCCCAGAATTTTCAATGGATCGAATGACTTGGATAAAACCAAATTTTCTTTGGATGATGTACCGATCTGGTTGGGCACAGAAAGAGAATCAAGAACATATTCTTGCCATTCGTGTTAAAGAAAGTGGATTTTTAAAACTTTTAGAGCTAAGCAAACGACATGGAAGAGGTGAAAATCTTGTTCCTCAAACTAGTGATAATTCAAGAGAAGCAGAACTATTTGGAACGGACGATGTTAGAATTCAATGGGATCCTGACCACGACCCTCAAGGAAATAAATTGGAAAGGAGGGCAATTCAACTTGGACTAAGAGGGAATGCGTTACGAAAATTTGTCGAAGAATGGATAGTTTCCATATCGGACGTAACCCACTTCGTTAAATGCCAATATTTACACGTTCAGAAGGAGGAGTTGGATCTGCTTCAAGTGCCTGTTCAAAGAATTTACAAAGTAAACGATGAAAACATAAGAAGACATATAAACTTGGACCTTGAGGAGAGAGACACAGAAAATTAAGTATGAAATTTATCTGCAAATACAACACCACCAAACAGGAACTATACAAATTATACAATAATATGATAGCTCAGTAGCTCAACATTACTTATTTATACGCATTCTTCTTTGTCATTATAACGAGGTCACCAGATCACTACCTACCAGGTCACTGGTAGGCATATATAATTCTGGATTGAAGAGACAAACGTTCAATCAGTATTGCAAAAGTTGATGTACAATATGTTTCCTATAAAAAATCATAATTGTCATAAATGGTGATTATTGATTTTTTATTTATGACATTGCTTTAAAAGTTAAAACTTCTTAAAGTTATAGAAATTTAAACCGCTACACAATAAAAACACGGGTTGTGTTTACCTTTTACTATGTTGAAACTTTTGCAATTAATGTTTTTGTTGTCAACTAGTATGCAAACCTATTTGAAACAACACAGTATTTACCGATACACAACTATTTGTTTGTAAATCCACAATGCATTCTTCACGTTTTGATATAACGTTCTACAATTGTCGTATTGTCAATATTGACAATAGGTTAAAGTAGTAAGTAACTATCATGCTTGACAGACCATGGATGATATAATAAAATATATTTTGACTATTTGATGCTGAAAGCATACATATTTTTGGTTTTTAGTATAAATGTCTTCCATATTTAAAGTCGCATTTAAAACGCTATGCTTGGGATGTATGTACATATGTATGTGTTGTCGTTGTCACGTTTTTGCTACATAAACCAACCTATACCTATGTTTTCTTATCGTCACGTGTATATCTCCCATTGCCCCATTAAAAATGTATACCAACTTAGTTTGTATTCAACCAAAAATATAAATAAAATGCACTAATTTGTATTTTTTTAATAAAAATTCACAACAGTTGGCAATTAAGAGTCCGTAAAAGTTCATCTGAAGGTAAGTTGGATAGACGTGTGCAAAGTTGTCAAATAATTAGTGAATAGTTTAATTGATTTTCTTTGATTTTGCTGCACGAGGTAATCGCATACTTGAGATACCCCATATTTTCAGTCTGGCTGTCCATATATCTATATAAACATATATATAGCAAAAGCTAATGCGATACCTTCAAACTTGGTGAAATGATGGATTTAATCAACCGATAATTCGAAACAACGATGATGTCACAAAAATGTCACGCTGAATCATTTGGTCCATGTATGTACGTCTGTGCGTACCACCGTGATTATTTAACTATAGTACGACAAGTCTGTATTATGTCGGCATTTGTTCTACGAGATGTTCATGGTTTTGAATGGTTTAATGCACCTTCATTGTTATCACTTTTAATTTAATAGTTTTGTATTAACCACTTTAATTCTTTATGTCAAAATCATAGACAGGAAAGTACGAATAACGCAACAAATATCAACCGATTTCATTAATTATTAAGGTCCTCATGAAAGTGGTTCCCAGAAAATGACAATTCTTCTGTATGGAAATCGTCGCAGTCTATGTCGCGCAATCACAATCAATTTATTATTATTGTTTTATTTTCCATTTTTATATAGTCTGATATAATGAGTAATGAATGGTGCATCTATTTACCCTTCACCTGTACATATGCGTTCAACTGATAATAAGACGAGGCTATGTTATCCGCACCGGACACCGAATTCATTGTTATCTTGAATAAGTAAACATGATATAATATTATCATCGTCATTACGTCAATGGAAAGCTATGTGTCATCCTGCTGATCACTGATAAGCAGAATACTGATATGACAGAAAAGTACAGGGTGTATAATGCCTATACTTGGCACTGTAGAGTAGTCACCATATTTCATGCATTTTCTCCCTGTCATCAATAAAATATAAAACATTTTAACAGTTTAATTAAGACTACAAACAGCATTAACTCAAGTTTTCCATTTTCTTAAAAGTTTTACTGAAACACTTTCCCCTTTTTAAAATGTTAACGTCGGCGCAATCATTTTTTCTAACCGTAGCGGTTTTAACTTGGCATGTACTTGGTACCTCAGCCAAAAGCATTAACATTTTGCAGGCAGCTTCAGATGCAGTCGAATCTGTTGGTGATTCTTTAATTATTCCATTAGAAGGAAAACCGTCGAGCAAAAAGGACGATGGTGATGACGACGGGTAAGGGTTACTAACAATTAAAACACCTTATTTTGAAGTCACCTTTTTCATGTAGTGTACAACGGCATAATGAAATTTTCAGGAAGAAGCTAAGCACCATGGATTGGGTGTGGATTATTCTCGGATGTCTTGCAGCACTAATTATTTTGTCGTGTCTGGTCGCCTATTTATTTTGTGAATGTGTCAAAACAATAATTTGTCTTCCTTGCACCTGTCTTAGAAAATGCTGTTGTTAATTCCACGTAATTATTAGTAATTAATGCATATGCTAAAACAATTATTTCGTAATTTTAATTATCTTAACATCAACTAAGTTTTGGTGAATGTAAGCTGCTTCGTGGTGCAGCAGTCTTCCTTGATGAAGCGATTAAACTGTATTGCTATTTTTACCATTAATTTTCCAACTGAATAAATCGCATATTCTTGTTATCCTTTTCGTAAACTGTCAATCATGTTATAATACACGCATTAACTGTTGAACAATATTGAATTAAATTTCTTTATCTGCACATTGATCTAAACACTGATAGTAGCGTTTCGTCCTCCCGATGATGCTGCTATTTACCGTCCCTCGTCATTGTATCTAACAACTATTGGTTGTTTATAAATGAATGTTAATAATCAGTATGCATTTTAGGGACCTATTATTATCAGTCCATCAAGAATACGAATTCACATTAAGTTATATAATCCAATCCTTTAATGAATGTTATATTCTTTCGAAAAACAAAGTTGACGGTAAATATAAACGTTAGTCTAAAATGTAGTATTGCACATGTATGCGTTGTCGCACGTTGGCAAAGTATAGGCTCTCATTGTGGAAGAACTTGACACTGCAAGTTTTGCTTGTACCTTGGTGCTCAATGGAATTGCTGGTTAAATATTAAGGACAGTCGATGAGGAGCCCGTTGTGTATATATCTAATTATTCAATATGACTGTCCCATTGACGATTAAGAAACTTGACATTGCACTTGATACCTATTATATACACAGCAAACGCATTGCTTCAACATTTTATACCTGTCGTATATTATGGCGATTGTGAAATAAATGTGTTGCCCTGCTGCTGTGGCACAAAATAGACCTACCCTACCTCGTTCATCTTGAAAAAGAGCATTTGTGTGTGTGTGTGTGAATGTGAAACTCTGCTGACATGCCATATTAGCAAAATATGCCATTAATAGTGCCTTTGCATCTTTGCACTTTAACTTTACGCACCGCAAAGGCAGGATAACTTCACTTATTATTGAAAATTGAAGAGAGGACAGCCATGATTATGCAAGTCGCAGACCATTACAATTCGTAAATAAGGAACTTGTTTCGAATGGCATATTTTTATTGAAAAAAAGTCTTGGTCTACATGCACAGCGCGCTTGAACATTATCAGTTGGACCGTTGTGGATAAAATGATTACATTAAACGTATATGGTAACCAACAATTAACAGCTTTGCCGTGAAGAATAGTCAAGTCAAAGTTGCTTTATTGTAATAATAGCTTGATGAAGTATACATTTTAATGACGGCAAATCAATGAGCTAGTGAGCAATAAGTGCATTTACTTGCTACACGCATGCACTCTCAATGTATGGTAGGATTAGAACGTGGTGCAAATTTACTCGGTAAAGTAATTACTTTGCCAAAGAGTCACCTTTCAAAATATTTACGATGGATGATGATGACAAATCAAAACTGAAATATTATGATATTTGTTAAGAAACAAATAAGTACATTCATTGTAGATAGCGAATATCTTTGAGGATCATCATATATCATCGCACTTTTTTTTCAAAAAAATATATAAATGTATATTTACAAATACATAGTTGATTTGAAGGTTACTTTGCTTCTGTAAATAAAAACTTTAAATATTATTTATGCAATAACGTTAACTTTACACGGCAAGGTCAACGTTGTATGTACCTCTGGTGCTTGCATGATTATCATGTGGTGTCGTTACAAACTGAGTAAATTCAGTTACTCTCATAAAATAAAACGATATCACACAATCTTACCCCATGGAGTTGTGCAACAATGCCCGTTAAACTAGAAGCCAAAAACTGCAGTCATTTCATTTTTTTGTGTGGAGAGAGACAAGCCAGGTGCTTTTGACAACAGCGGAATATGGATATAAATAGGAAATGCATGATATATTATTCAATGTTCAATTCTTTCTGTAGATATAAAAGCTCTCGCCCGCAAAGAGAATTTACGTAAAGGCAATTTTCAAATAGATTTTTGAGACTCTGCGAGTATCTTTCAGGACCAGGAATTTCTTTAACTCAAGAATAAAGGTCGTGATAATGGAAGAAAGGTGCAAAGTCATTATTTCCATTGTCCTCTTCATGAATGGATTTGGGACTCCTGGGAGCCCCTCAGCTTTCGGCGCTTGTTGTATTTACCTGTATCGTACCTCATCACATTCTACTTCACTACTTCTTGGTTTAGGTTGAATAGCATAATATTATTATCTTCCCTGTATAAAAATGTAGGTAGTGGGTACATTACCTGTATCGTACCTCATCACATTCTACTTCACTACTTCTTGGTTTAGGTTGAATAGCATAATATTATTATCTTCCCTGTATAAAAATGTAGGTAGTGCGTACATAACTTCTAATTCCGTCCTGCAGATCTATTGTGCTATTGTGCAAGATATATTATATGTAGATAAATCTCCAGTTTCTTTTACTTTTAAACGCTGTGCCGCATAAATTATAGGGTGATTAATTTCGTTATATTGTAATGAATCATTACTAATGATATTGATCTTTAATTTTTTCGGCTTTACAAAAACTTGAATAATTATTAAGCAAATCATTCCAGGTTTCGTAACAGAAGAAAACTGATAATGGCATGAAAAGGCAGATACAAAAAAATATCAAAGTTTCGCACGCTTTGTATTAACAAAACTACTTTTAAAGATACAACATATAAACATGCTCTCTATACGTCATGATTCATCTCTATTATAGCACTTGCCCTTTCATAAAACGACGCTGGCTACTTGTTTTTTTTATTTGGTCGTTCCATACATTATTCATTTTTAATTAAAAAAATTAGTTCACTACGTATGCCTACCACTGGACACATTCCCAAAACGATTCAAGATGATAAAGCTGAAAACATAAAAGTGGCTGCAACTCTCTACTCAATATTCACTACCTGTTGATGAATCTTCGAAGACGCATTTCTAACATTGTAAATGGTGAGGTTTTGTGTACATCAAACTTGTTCCTCGTCCGTGTACATACCTACAAAATTGCCCATTTGATTCCAGCATTTTGATTCCTCCCATCATCATCCCTCCTTAACGAAACTAATTTAATTTCCAAGTATCCTGTTGTGACGTACGTATCCTGTGTTGTTGATGCAAAAGCTCCGGGTGATTGCATTGTCGTAACTGCAGCGCGGGGAGATACAAGGAAAGATTCGAGTCAAATAGTGCGAAGCTCACCGACCATCATCATCATCATCAGTTACAAAAGGTCTCTTCATGCAAAGAGACCTATCATTTATTACCTCACTTACGCCTTCATTTGATGTATCCTCCTCATCTCCATACAAAGTTAATTGTGCAACGTCTTTGAGCCTTTTGGCACTGATCCTGTCCCAGTATACTATCTAGTGAGTCTTTTTGTTATCCTGCAGAGCGAATGCGCATGAGGTGAACTTCAATTCATTTAAATTTACCTTGAAAATCCATAAGTTCATTTCAAGATGATCTGCAGCAGCTACCACAAAGCTATCAAGTCTCAAGAGAAAAACTTTCTTGTCTACACACATACTACTACTGCTTATGCACAGTTACTCCTCTCCATTGTCATTATTCTGATTTTTCCTTTTAGCTAATTACACATGCTACCATTTACCTTTCAGATCCTAAAGTGTAAACAATCTGTTTGCTTAACTAACCTCACTTTTCTGTAACACTGTTCTGTTTTGTAGCAGTTGTAGTAGAAGATAGTATTGACATAGCCCATTTAGCGCAGAGCTTGAATTTAAAATTTGGAAGTTTGCTGCAATGCTCAGACTTGTTTCATTCGCACTTGACCTATTTCCATAACCGAAAGCACATGTATTCCCTCGCAGGTCTGCTGTTGCCGGACGGATCTCAGCAGCGGCACTTGAAATCCCTTACAATACGCACCGGAACACGGGTAAAAGATGATCTCTAGTTTTGGTGTGTCGTTTTTCATTGCTTTGTTAACAGTGTTGATCAGTGTCCTTAACGTTCCGGTGTGTGATGCGCAATTGGATTTTCTGAGCCAATTTTTTTCATCCAGTCGACCCACAAATGATATATTTACAGTTAAAAGTACGTTGACGCGGAATATTAATAATCCTGCAACGTTTCAAACCACGGTATGCTTTTTTTAGTATTTACCTAATATGTTAAAGTTGCAGTTTGTGTCAAGTTTGTAACAAACTGTTTGTTAGTTAGACAAAAGGTGTGTTAAATTGCTGGGCATTCCAAGTCGGCTCAAAAAACACATTTATTTGTGCTCCTGTAGCCGGAAGCTATCAAAAGTTATGGGTATCCTGCCGAAAGTCATAAGGTCACAACTGACGATGGATACGTTCTCACCATGCACCGCATTCCTCATGGGAAAAATGAAGATAACAAAGGAAATCGTCAGAGACCAGTTGTTTATTTGCAACATGGGCTGTTTGCATCATCCTTTGAATGGTTCATGAATAAACCTGACAGACTGTTGGGTAAGTCGAGCCTTTAAGCAGCACCGTTTTGTTTTTGCATTTTGCAAATTATTTGGTGTGCTATTTACAAGTCATTTTCGTTAATTATCCAGCTCTCAGACTAGCAGATTCTGGCTATGATGTTTGGCTTGGAAATGCAAGAGGAAATGCCTACTCGCGAGAACACAGCATGATGACCGTAGGGAATCGGGGTTTTTGGGAATTCAGGTAATTGAAATTTTACGTGGCATTTTGAATATCGACTTTATTAACAAAACAGTCCAAGATTGGTCGGTTCATGCTTGAAAAATATCGTTCTCGGCTACAGATTTTTTCTTTCACATCGTTTTACCTGTAGTCTGTAGACTTGTAGTAGGTTCATAATTAATTAATTATATGCATCAAAATAGCGATAATATCCGACTACGCAGATTCCATTCCTGTTTTGGATTAGTTCTCAACTGAAGAAATGTTACCCAATGCCCAATGATTCTTATATTGTTGTTCACAATTTCCCAAGCTATCATTTTTTTCAGTAAGACTTTACTGAGAGTTCCAATGTAAAAAAGATAATCAAGTTGTACAAGGTTAAACGAGTATTGTTATTCTTATCTGCTACGCCTTTAATAGTTGTTTTAGTCTGGCAGATTACCATGAATGCCACATGTAGGAATGGGCATGTTGTTGCATCTAAATATGCAACAAAATTTTGTTTTAATATTCTATAATAATCTGCAGTTTATTACTTTTCTATAAAATATACCTCGAAAATGTCAGTTTTTGATGAATGCATAAAATATGTAGATGTTTTGTCGAAATTTGCACGAAGTGTGTCCGCATTTATGCTGCCAAGAGGCAAAAATGTAACTAAATTAAATTAGTGGCTCAAAGTGGTTCGTCCACATAATTAAGCTCAGAGTAATTCGGATAACTATATAATGTAATAGGCAAAATTATTAAATTCACCTCCCTAGTAATAATGTATCATCAATCATTCTTTTAATTCAGCATGCATGAGATGGGGAAGTATGATGTCCCAGCAGAAATCGATCATGCTTTAAAGACGACTAATCAAACGAAACTTTACTATGTTGGCTTTTCAATGGGGACATCAATGTTCTGGATCATGTGTTCCACTCGACCAGAATACAGTGAGAAGATTCGCCTAATGACTGCGCTTGCACCGGTTGTGTACATAAACAACATGGCTGGGTTTCCAAGACTGATTGCGCCTTTGGAAGGCATTGTTTTTGTACGTAAGCTTGACTGTAATAATGCAAAAGTATTTAATACATCTGTATTCGTGCACAACAAAGTATTAAGTGCATTCACGTACAAGAGTTCATTAAAAATAATGGTCTTCCAAAATGCCCGTTTGTGTAATAATCAGATTTTGTTTATACAGCCTTTATTAGAGCCATTGCTACATGGTGAATTTCTTCCTCCGTGGCTCTTGAAAATTTATAATGCGCTCGGAAGTTTTTTCTGCTCGAATACATTTATTGCGGAAACAATCTGTGCAAATATAAATTTTCTGTATGCGGGATGGGATGTGCCTCAAACTCAAGTTGTAGGTTAATCATATCATTTAAACCTGTCGCAACTTTTTTTAATTTGTATGAAATGTTACTTATTATTGTAATTTTTTTTTCGTTTGTAGAGTCAGATTCCGCTATTTTATAGCCACACACCTTCACCAACCTCCACAAGGACGCTATCTCACATTGCTCAACTAATAAATACTGGGATATTTCAACAATATGATTTCGGAATCTCACAAAATTTGTTGGTGTACGGGAATCCTACACCGCCGCGGTATTCCTTGCAAAACACAAAAAATCCAGTGGCTCTATTGTATGGGCCAAATGATGCAGTGGTGAATCCTGATGTAAGACATGCGGTGTTATTTTGTTAACCTTTGCGTTGCTTATATTTACATATAATTAGTTCTCTTTGATTGATTCATGATTCGTAATATTTTAGGACGTGCAAAGACTAGCCAAGGAACTACCCAAAGTTGTACTGAATTCTCCGGTTAACTTTTCCCTGTGGAATCACTTTGATTACCATTTAGGGAAAGACGCCAACGAGCTGGTTAATAATCGAGTCTTGGAGTTATTTACACATTATTAGTCAACTTTTTTGGTAGCCAGCCATTTAGCAATGATAAAGAAGCAGGAAGATTTGTAGGGTCGTCGGTTGAAATATCCGTCGTTTTCTTGTTTTTATAGATGTGTTCATAATGACAGTTACCAAATATGTCACAAAGCATTCTCCTTGCCATTTTTAAAAGCCGACAGCCACTCACGTGTCTAAAGCTAGACGAATTGTTGTGTAGTTTTTAGTGAAAAGTTGTCTAGTTTTACGTGTACATCATTTTTGTAGGTTTTTATTAACTTATAATAATGCCTACAATGGCACCAGTGTCAGTATTAATGCAACTGTGTAGAAGTAGCAATGCATCAAAGAATTTCATTTAAACGCTCTAGTTTAATACTCAATTTTATTGATTTATTGGTAATATTAATTCATTCATAAGTTGTTTGTATAGACTCATTAAGTAGTAATAATAAAACTGCAAATATTTTAATAGTTACAATGGATGATTGCTGTAAAGTTAGATTACCCATTACTTCTGGAACAGTTAGTTTTAAGTAAGTTACTGCAAAAGGTGATAATACTGATTTCATATCAGTTTAAAATACGTATGTTGGAGCTAATCACATGAGGGTAGTTATGTATGCATAGATTGAAGGAAATTCTATAAAATGGAGATTCTGCTTCATAAACGTTTAAACAAGAAAGGGGTGAGAATCATCATAGTATTGGCATGCTCCTCGGTTGTTTCTCTCTTTTTGTGTTGCCTTATGAGACGAATCCTTGCTCTGATGACCATGCTGCTCTTGCTCTAGAATTGATTCACTTTCTCCATTTGCGTTCGACTCTAATATCAACTGAGCCGGCGCGTCTTCAGTCTGACAAAGTAAGTCAGGAACGTCGGACGTTAAAAGATCCAAAGTGGACACTGGATGCTCTGCTGGAGGCTCTAAAGATGAGAGCAGCTCCAAGTAGCTTGAGTTTGTGGCAACGGCATCTTTTGAACTTTGCGTCATACCATCCTGATTATCCTCCTCAACTTCTACATCGATAAGCTGTTCTCCCTGATTCATACCATGTTCATTACCAGAACAACTTGGTTTTGCTCCCTCAGTCAAATCACAACCGGTGGAGTAACCCTCCCCGTCCGAATCGGGTTCGTCGTGCTCAGTGTTGACGATAGACTTTTTTACATGCCGACGATAAGCAGGCTCTGGATAGTTGAGTAATTCAGGATCCATTCCAAGTATACGATAGAGTTTTATCGCAGGTAAAAATATCTGACTAGTGACGGGATCTTTGCTCTTGAAACAGAAAATTTATTTCTTACAGAATCATTTCAACAACAACATTTTGGTGGTCAAACTATTACTTCTATATATGTATATGAACAACGCGTAGGTACGTGAAAACTTACTTTGATGAATGTAAGTTTGAATGGCATCTTCTTACTTTTCTTGAATAAATTCTCGATTTTGGAGCCATAAAAGTGTCGTACGGGAGTTCCGTTAAAATCTTCCAGTATGTCACCCACTTCAATTTTATCCGACTTGATTAAAAAAGCCATCCATTAAAACTCCACATTATATTTTATATTATATTAGCTTCATGCAGATTGTAATAGACATTTTTTGCTAGTTTGATTTTTACCAATTCTGCCGCGACGCTGTGCTCCAGAATGCATACAATCACGGCAAATCCCATAGGAAAGCCCAATGTGAGTCCAAGCTTATCGCACGGAACGAGCTCCGTTTTGAATAACTTTGGAATTTGCCAGGATTCATCCAAGAAGGAAGAATTGGTGAGATCAAAAGTAAACTCATAATTGCTCAACTGAAGAAGCAGGGACAAAAATATTTGGGATAAAATCTCGTGTCCAAGGACGGATGAGTGTGGATTGTAGTTAACACGAAGATTTGTATCTTCAAAATCTCTGTTTTCTACGTGAAACTGAACGGCAGTGTGCAGACATCGACGTCTCAAACAATGACGCATTAATAATCTAGTTTTCCCCGTGTTTGTTTTTGTCTTGCGATCGTTCATAATATCGTCAAAAGCACCACGAAAGGTTAGAGGTAGCACCCTGAATAAAGTTAGTATTTAGTTCAATTTCAGGCCACAGATTAATACTCGAGTTTATGTTTTGTGATTTCAAATTACTGCGTATGTATTTATTTACCTATTATATTTTCTCACAAGTTGATGAAACCACTGGAAGCAATCCGTACGCCATGGGGTAAAGCCGTCGTGACGCACAAGTCCTTTCAGAAAAATGGATTCAAGAGTATGGCAAATTAAAAATACTGCTTCGTTGTCATCAGTATAGGGACCCGGTCCGGATGTGGCAAGTGTTCCTATATGGCCTAGTTTACAAATCAGAGAGCAATATAAAACCGTAATTGTGTACAATTTTCGTACTATACAGTATACACTTTGTACCCATGCAGCATGCTGATGCTGGTTAGCAAAATTGTATAAGCAACCCTTTATAACATTACCTTTAAGCTCCTTCAGTAGCGGATCGCTGAGCGTCATTCTTATCAACTGAATACTTTATGTTCTGATTTTAATTATTAATCTGGAAACACACGTTTCTGACAATGAGTCTCCAAAATTATATAAGCCGTGCAATTTGCACGCACAGTGAACACACTTGCTTCACTTGTCAGTCAGCCAAAATACAGTGCTTTAAAAAAATGTATCCCATTGTTTTAGCCATGACACCTTAAAAGATTTTCACCCTGTTCCACAGTTCCGATCAACATGCTGGATATTCGTGGTCCAAAGTATTAATACAGCCCTTTCTTCTAACATGATAAGCTCTTGATTCCTTCAAGTCTGTGAATATTATCAAGAGAGACAGAGACAACCTAGGTTAGACTTTCTCAACAAATTATTGCACGATCTGCTGACAGATGAATACAACAGCATTGTACTCTGCATGATAAATGTGATATGTTCACATGCCTCAGTGGACGCACTGTTATTTCACAAGGCTGGAATCTCAAAAAAAATATTTTCAAATTTCATTACATCGGCACTCCGCATAACCGTCCTCAGTTTGTCCGGTCGGTATGTGTTCAAACCTAAACCTATAGTATTTCACTGGTTGTATTTAAGGGTAAAAGGTTGCCTCTAATGCTAGTATAACTCCACCGCGGACATTAATATAATACAAAACGGATGTGGTCTTGCGGACTATACAAACACATACAATCTAGTTGGTGCTCTGCGTTTGTTTTTTTAGAGAAAGAGTAAAAAAATTAAAAGATATACAGAGCACTGCTCTGTGCATAAACATTTTGTTTTTATGTCTTGCTACACCAGTACATAGTTCCATGTAAATGCTTTTGGAAATTGGTAAGATTGAAAGAGCCAGATGTAGATAAACGGGACGGGAGGCTTGTAACGTGTGGTAGAAAAAAGATCGATATTTTTTCACAAGCGCAACAGAGGAAGTAACCGTTTTCCCTCAGCAACATGGATAATATGTGAGCACCCATCCATTTTTACTAGGATAAACTTACAATTGCACGAGGAAAGATGAGAAAAGGGAGGAAAGTAATAGTTTTGTGGAAGGGGAAGAGCTGCTTACTATTAACCTTGAAGTTAATAATGACTATGATGACTGTGTAAGTACAACGGGCAATATTTTCATGCAATGCAAACGGGATGTTGAGCAGAAAATATATACGATTTAACGTTTTTTTGTCAAATGAAAATCCAAACAATTACGGTTAATTTTTTTTAAACCTTTTACCGATCTGAACTTGAAAACACAGTAATTACATTGCCACTTTGGCTACTCTTACAGTAAAATCTTGTACATTGTTATTTTCAGCTTTATTTGTGGGAGAACGTGATAATTCGTCCTATTGGTCGGTTGCTTGTAATTACTTGTAAAATTTACTGCATGTAAAGACAAACCATGTACTCCCATGAAAGGTAATGATTTCCTAAAGTTGTAAGAAAAAAGCAAAATATATACGAGTAGGTCACGTTTTATATACAAGGAAGCTTTCAAAAGTAAGCAATAAAAAAACTTATTTCCTCCCTGCAGGATTGTGAACATATAATGCTTTCAATTCAGCGTTGGTTCATGATTTATAGCATGCACCTTTATTAGTTTACTACTGGTTGAATTTCATGGTCTCTGTGTATTTTCCTTTTAATGACTTTCTCCACGCCATGTATGTTAAAATTGTTTATCAAGCCGATAATGGTCAAGCGGTCAACAAAGGCAAACACAAAATTTGGTCAACGTGTTGTAATTTTTATGCTGTACACAGGAGTATACATAGTATATAACGTCAAGCTCGCATGGCTAAAAATATGATCGCGTGAAACAGTTTGTTGCTGGAAGGCAGGAAGGAGAAAATAAAATAACTTCCAGGGCCATACATTGTGAGTCATATTGGAATAAAAAACCATCATTCAAATTTTTATTCTTGTAGAATAACGAATAACCAAATAACCTACCACAAATGCGTTTACACGACACCCCTAACATGCGTGCTTATAAAACTCTCGGGTACAAGGTACTGCGCCTTGAGTTTATAAATTGTGTATGGAAATGGACATGCAGATGAAGATGAATAGTTTCTTTTTCCGTGTTACATTTTACTATTACATTCTCCCAAAAAAGAATACTTGTTCAAGCAAACAGTAGTAAAACTTTTCTATTCAACAGATTTGTTCTTCAACTTGCTTTCCGCTGTTCAAAAGAAAATACTTGGTCACGGTAATCTTCTACTGTTGATGATATTAAAGCACGGTTTTTTGCAATCACTTTCCATCAGTCCAAGTTTAGAAGTGGATGCGTGTAACACAAAGCCGTTAGTGATTATTGCTATTCCCCACATACCCCATCGCCATCTTTGATCGCGTCGATAATGTCGTCTAAAACTGTTTTTAACAAACAAATTCCAAGTGGAATTCCAGAGCTAAAGTCCAAGGTAATTATTTTGTCTAAATATAAATTATAAACCCGTGTCTAACTTATAATTAATAATGGAAGGTGGATGGAGCGAACTAAACCATTTTATTATTAATTATTTTGTATTAAATGGTCAGTTAAAATTCTGTTTTTATAAAAAAATTGTCTATAATAACATAGCTGGCAAAAGAAAAAACCAGCTTTACATGGGAAATTAAAGAGGTGGAGGAAATACGAAGACAAGACACTTGGGAAGCTGTTAACTGTGAATTCAAAGTCAGCAGCTTTACTTGGACGCTAAGTTTACACGCGAATGATCGCTACCTCTATGTTGTGCCAACTTTAGTGGAGCCTCAAAATACAGTTGTAAAATTTGCACTGGCAATAATGGTTCTCAACAGCCAGAACAACGTCATTAACACACCAATTCTCGGTAAGGAATACATATTTATACAAGTAAATGAAGACATCATTATAATATGTAGTTTTCTATTTGTTTTGATATTTTTTTCTGAAAAAAATGGAATATATTTAGGGGAACTTGGATACTACGGCTGTTCATTAGGCAAAAAGACGGGAGAGCAAAAGTGGGAGGTCTTAAAGTTTGGTGAAACCAATTTTGATTACTTTTCTTCCATGATCTTCAATGGAAGTCTTAAATTATTCGTAGAAATGACAGTGTTTTACGATACCCACGGTATTTAGTCTGTTTAAAAAAACATTCTACTGCCCAGCACAAGCATGCAAAAGAAATGAACTTATAAGTTCAATTTGCAAAAGGTTTTGATGTTATTATTGTGTCAGTTAGCTACACACAAAAAATTATGATTAACGTATTCGATAAAGCTGCCAACCGCTGTCGTCAGAGTGTGTAGATAAATTACCTATTTATTTACGCTAAAAATACAAAATACTGTTAAACATCTTAAATTTAATTATTTTGTTAAATATCAGCTCAAAATAAGTAGTAGAAAATTTACAAAAAAAATGTAAAAACTTAAACATTTGTAATTCCTGATCTTTCTATTGTTTCCAAAAGTAATTTAAGATTGTCATTAAATAGATCGCAACGAATTGGCATTTCTAATGCATAAAATGGATTCTTTAAAACATAATCAGCATACAATTCATAAATTTTACGGAGAATCGTTTCCATCCCTTGAAGTCTGGGATCACATATCACAATAAATTTAACACCTGTGAGTACAAACACAACAAAATTAGAAATTTATGGCTACAATAGCAACTTTAATAATATACGATATACATATGCCATATTTTTAAATTTTGAGAATAAACAAAACCAATTCAAAACTTTTTGTGAGGAGTGGCTTCAAATTCATTACAGGAGTGCACTTTATTAGCTTACTTCACAGGAAAATTTGCAGGATCGCTTAAAAATTCCAATGCGTCTTTTCCGTTTTCCATTTGACCAACATTCACAGGCATTCCATTAACCGATAGTAAGGTCTGGCCCACTAAAAATTAACAAAATTTTTCGGTAAAGCTTCATACACAAACAAATAACTCGCTTTCGTATGTCATGATTAATGACAAATCCACACTTACTGCAAATACCATCTCGTTGACCAAACACGACCACTAGCTTCTTATTTCTTAATTCCAACTTCAAATCCATAGGAAAATTAAAACTTTTCTCGCTCTCTACTTTGGGAAAGTTGTGATCATAATTAAATATCATACCACCTGATTTTGACACAATATATACACTATGTATTGCCATCATTTTCGAAGCAATATTTATAGGGATCGCTCTGTTTTTCTACGTTAGTAAACCACACGTCCGGGGTTCTGTAATATTTTCTTGGTAGTTCTGAATTAATCAGTTTCTATAATTTTTATCAAATTTGTACCACTGCTTGCAAGAGCTGCGTGACTACTTCAGTTCAGCTGATGTTGTCATTATATTTGGCACCTCACTGCATGTAGAAGAGCGAAGCGAGAGTATAATATTTTGTTGGTAGACAGACAGTAGTAGGAGTATGCTAGAAAATGTTGTTGCACGTTGATAATATTATGTCAGCATGTTTCCTCACACACGCAAGCAATGCAATAATGTTATGAATGATGGAAATAATCGATGATACTAATTTCAATTCAATTAGGCACTTTAAATATTTTGTCGACTAGTTTAATTTTTGTTAACTTGTTTTTCCGTCTATTTCCTTTTCTCCATCTATTTTCACATAGTAGTTTTCAATGTACTCAAAGTTGTCCTTATCGATAATGCAGACATAATCATGTTTATAATTAGCAGGATCCTTTCCTCGTCGGTCTCCTGCTCTATTATACACCATTTCTACTACTGGTAGAATAAGCTCACTGAACCCGGCGTCGCTGGCCAAAATTTTGTTGTAGTCCCATTGAGCTTGTCCAAGTTTGTGACCATGGTGGAAAGGAATGTTACGATTATGTCGGCTTTGTTCTTCTCCTTTAATTTCGCGAATCATTTCTTCTTTGGAAGGAAGTAGAATTTCTGCCTTAAGCGTCTTTAAAAAATAGCGTGCCTAAATACAGCACAGATTGTGAGTGTTGACCAGATTTGTCTCAAAATGCTCAATTTGAAACACTTTTTTACCTGTATGTCAAACTGGGGAAATGGACAAACGGAAAATGCCACCCCGAGGACTGCCATGCTGGGCCGGTTGGTATTGATTAAATGCCGATACAATGGGAAGATGTATTTCCCTTTCTCCACCGAAATGCCACAATTTTGTGAAATAAAAGGAAAGTCGTAGACAAACCCTTCATGCCGAATTCAGTAAATAAATAAAGTAAGTTGAAACACTTGCCAGTTATCTTTGCTGCCAAAAATTATCAATTACCTGAACAAAATAGAATTGCATCGCATTCAATTTCCTCTCCCGTTTTGGTAATAAATGAACAGATTTTTGCCGTTTGGACTGGCGAACAGATAGTGATACCCGGTGGCATGGTGTATACGCAACTTTTGCAGCTTAATACAACCTAAAAATATCAAATATTCTTTTGTGAGTAAGCTAAAGGTAAGCTTACATGAAAAGTAAAACATGTTTTGTGGTTAAACCTGGGCGGCTGTTTGTAGCAGTTCAATGGAAATGTCAATAGCAGAAGGCCCCCCTCCCAAAACCACAACTCTTTTCCCAGTGAAAGTTTCAGGTTTCCTGTAGTCTCTACTATGCCATATTTCTCCTTTAAAATGGTCCAAATCCACTATTTCTGGGATATTTGGTTTTGTGTAATGTCTAAAATTGTATTACAACCAGATAAGTCGGGTTTTTCTCTTGTTTATATGATTTGTTTTGTTTTATGTAAATTACCCATTGCAAACCATTACAGCATCAAAAAAGTGATTACTGATGTCTTTTGTTTTCAAATCTTCTGTTTGAACATTCCATGCGAAATGTGAATCGTCATTGTTGTCCAACACGGGTTCCACGCTAACGACACGAGTATTAAACTGTTGTATTCAACATCATAAAAATAAGATAGGGAACGATAATAAATTTATGAACGTTTTATTTTAAAAAAAATTAAAC
>JAHZNB010004458.1:0-12949 GCA_027744295.1 Callyntrura guangdongensis
CAAATTATACATGTGGACTCTCCTATTCAAAAACGTAAGAGAATGGCAAAATGTTATACGTCTTCTCCCATAAAGACCAGAAGTAAAACGTCGAAAGAGGCATAGGTTAATTATGACTGTATATTTTGTGTAAATCAATAAATCAAAGTTCTGGTTTTACGAAATTTTGATGGTCCTTGTTTCTTTCGGCGACAACGATTTCCTCATTCTTTATTTCGTCATTCTATTTTTTCGGCCATCTCTCTTTTCGTTCATTAGTATTTTCGGCGACATTGATTTTCGGCGGATACGATTTCGGCATTTTCTATGTCGACAATCTGTTTTTTCGGTACATTTTACGTAACCCGTTTTTGTGATTGAAGGAATATTCTTTCTTTTCTACTCACATTGTTCGAAAGTGGGATCATTTTCGAGGGCAAATCTCCGTGAGATAAAATCCACTTGACTAATCAAAATGTCCTCTTTTTCAAGGAAAATGGGACCTTGAGGACTATTCCATATTTCTTGTCTTGAAGAAGGTTTGTCTATCAATTTTCTTTCCAGGTTTCCTTTCCGTAAGACTGAAGGCAACCATCAATGTCGGAAACAGACAGACAGACAGAGAGAGGGGAAGGGGAGTGAAAGGACGCTGATATGAAACGGTGTGAAAAATTTAAATAATATGTACGACACGATGTATGTAGTTTTTATGTTCTATTGCTTATGGAGGTGAAAAGATGCTACTATTCATGTGCCAGTGACTCGAAGTGTAGCTAAGAAAATAATTGGCTGCCTACATGCATTTTGCTCCGCTTCCGGCGAAATTTATGCAAACAAGGAAAAACAGCCCGCTTCCTGTTTGCAAAATCTCTAAAGTGCAAATAAGTTTTCCCTTTAGCATTTATAGTCATTATTGTCATATACTGTTATAAAAAGAAGATAAAGTTTATAGTACACCCTTGTTCAGTAGTAGCTGGTGTTTTAATTATATGTTTGCTTATTGAGCTGCTCTTTTCTTGAAATAACACACAGCAAGAGCCAATTATCGAAGGGAAGAAATTAGGTATCGTGTTCTCATAATCCTCTTGAGAAGTACCAAACGAGCTGCTGCTAGCAGCAGCTTTCGCTTCCTAAGATCATTGTTATTGCTTCCTCGCGTTCCTTAAGTGCAGGCTGCTTGACAAGTTTCGTAAATATGTATACACTAGGTCATTGTTCCTTTAAAACAATATAACTTTGCCGTATTGTCAAGAAGTGAGTGTTTCATGCACTCATTCAGAATCCTGCCAAAATTCTTAAATGTGCCAACATGGAAACAATTTTCCCAACTTTCCCTCTGTTCTCTTTTAAAGCAGTACAAACACTAGAAAACTTTCTCTGGTAATAATTGCCACTCCCGGCGTTGACATGCCGACCTTCATTTCTCTCATATCCTCTATTCCCTTGTCTTCCATTCCCATACAGTTTTCATAATTCTTTTCATCCCTCCAGCGACGGCAGTAGTAGAGCCGAGAGCGAAAAATGATCATTCATGTTCATAAGCATAAAACTCAATTTCCTCGTCGTACGTTTCCTCAATCGCACTGCCAATGTCACTTCGCCCTTTTCCCACCGTTTTTCTAACAATCCCACACAACACACTAGTTATACTGCCAAATGGTTGAAAGAGCAGAAAATTAACAACTTACCATTTTACATCTTTCTTCGCTTTTCTCCCACTTTACTAGTATTACAACCATCATCCTTGCCGGTGGCCATATGTGAGAAACGTGGGAACAAGGTGACAAGAAAGAAAGAGTGCTCCTATTATGATTATGACCGTTAGTGCTTTTGTACCCGAGCATAAGCGGTAGAAAGCTAGTGCACACTTCAAACTATTGCTACACTTCTTGTCTTTCCATTTCTCACTTCCGTCTGCATTCTTACCCATACCCATCTTCCATTTTTCTCCACTGCTTTACAAACGTCTTGCACCCGTTGCTCTTTAGAAGCATTTTCACACGGTACTTCCACTGATGACACACGGAGTGTGGAGCTTTTTTTTACCGGGTATGTACTCTGATTCTGGTGACTTTATCCCCACCGGTCAGGTTTTTCTGTTCCTTTTTGATGGCTCTATTTTTTATTTGTTTTACTCCAATTCTTCAACATTCCCTCCCTTTTTCGCGGAGTAGCTTTTGATCAGCAGCAGAGTAGTAGCAACGAAAATGAAGTCGATGAAGAGAAGAAAAAGAGAGGCGTTTTTTAAAACGAGAATGGTAACAAATTTCCTCTGAAAATCTCCTCATTTGCTGCTACCACCATTCACGAATGCAAGAACACGAGGAAGAGAGAGAGAGAGAGAGATTGTATGTTCTCTTTCCGTGTTCCTGCCTTTTTGATGATGATTTTGATATGTCACCCACGTCGTGATGTTTGTAGTGTATCAGTTATACCCAAATTTTCTCTATTTTACTGCGTGTCATATATAAGGATTGCATTTTATTCCCAGCTTTTCCTTTGCCTTCCTGGTATTTGTCGTGTTGCCCGTATGGCCGATGTACCTCGAAAAATAGAAACTTTGTCCACCATAGAAATTCGTCACGCTGCTGCTGACATAACACCTCAGTCAAAATTTCTCTCTGGTTGTATTCCTCCCTCTCAGTTCATGGTTCATGCATATGTAGAACACTTTTGCATTTACATTTATGCAAAGTAGCTCGGGAAAGTGGATAAACTATATATAAACCTGAACCTAGCGCAAGACCAGTCATCAGACCCACCCGGAGACTGTAAGACTCTTTCTTGGAAACTACAAATGTCTCCTTTTGATGTTATTTGAAAACGGGGAAAATTCGTCCAAGAATGAAAATACCAGACCGTGTAGAGGAAAATAAACCGACAAGGTAAAAAGCTCGTTTCCTTTGGAAAATAGCCTATCAACGACCAAAAGGGTGAATGGGCCACACAAAATGTTGTCCAGAGAATGAAAAATATCTGAAGTGGATGTGTAGCAAAAGAAATGGGCTTTCTTCTTCAAAGCACCAGATATTTATTTCTGCAGCTGCAAGAGTACTAAACCTGTTTCTCAGAGGCAGAGAAGCTGGATTGAGAGGATGCTGGTTTTCTCCACTTCTACACACACATATACACACACTGCGTACCAATTTCATATTTTTATGGGCTCATTCTTTTCCAAAAATGGCACCACTATAACCCTGCCGCCACCGTTAGTTGAGTCTACACTGTTGCAATAAAGATAATGTGTACGTGTGTGCGTGGTGCGTGTGCGAGTGTTTCTATGTCGAGTTCGTCGTTTTCAAAAGTACTTAAGTTCAAAGCCCCTGTGCGATTTTTTGGCGAGTTCTCTTGTAATACCTATACAAATACATGTTCCGTTTCATCAAACGTTATTATTATGCAGGCACATGAACGTTTTATATTCCAGTTCAAGTTGTGAGGAGACTCGGGAGACCAGCAACAAACACTCAAATGAGAGGTTTTATAGAAATGAAAAGGATTATGTTTTCCCGCGGAGTGATGATGGAAGGACCAGTCGTACCTTTATTTTTTAAAATGTTGGGTACTGCGAGAAGGAAAAAGAGGAGAGAAAGTAGGTCATCAAGTCTGGAATCTGGTCTCGAGTCTAAAATCCAGTGACCAACGAGGATGCATGTTTGTAGAGTGGGTTATTTAAGTAACTGTGTATATATTAATCTACATTATGAACCCATGTGTGAGATTTTAAATGGTTTGTGGTGATATGTGGTAAGTGGAGAATCAAGTTAAAACTATCTATCTCCGGCCAACGTATTTAAGCGTTTGCTACTAGAAACAAAGTTTTCTCAGGGGAAATGGAACGAGCCAAGTGAAAGAGGAAGGTTACCCGCCGGTATACGTAGGTAGGTACCCGGTGGGACCTACGTAGAACAGAGGAGATAACAGCTTAACCTGCACCACACATGCCTCAATGAGTAAAAAATTTACTTTTCATTTTAAAATGGTCGGCTAGTGTGCCATGGGCCATAATTCTAGATGTCTCGATCACGTCCCTGCTTTCAGATGAAACGGTGATATTTCCAAATACAAAATAAAAGTTTACCGAGTATTTCAGGATATTTCGTTGGATGTTCTGGGAATAGATAACTACCCTGAAAGAGACAAAAAAGCGTATATGCATAAAGCATTAAATATTGCAATATTCACAAGATAATTTTTACTAGAAATTTTTAACTTGTATTAATTTTCTATTTAAATATTGCGCCAGTCAGAACGCTAAGTATAGACCAACTTCTTTGATAATTTGCGAAGATGAAGCAATAGATAATGATTCCGTCATCTGAAGAACGTATAAGTTTTAAATTATAAATATCAACTAATATTCTGACAAAAAAACGTTGTCAGACAGCTTGGGTTAAGTTTATTCTTCTAGGAATCAATTTTGCACAAACTTATTGCATTTTACTAAAAAAAAGGTTCAGCCAATTTCCCTCTAGACGTTCTTTACCGTTACAAAACTTAATCTTCAGGTCACATATATACAAGACAGGATGTTTACTTAAAAAGTTGCAGCCAGGCTTGCACGCTTCATCGAAAACATCATAGAAACGAAACGTTTTTGTTGTTCTTGTCGTTCTTTTAAGTTGAACAATACAGACATCCGGAAGACGTATTTGGTCGTGTGTAAATGACACCCTGTACTGGCGTCATTGTTCGTGTTGAATTATTCTCTTAGATTCGCCTGAAACTTTTAAATTTTATTTCTACAAAAAAACTTGTCAACTTGTAACTAACCCACTTTATTTTTTTCGCAGCCAAAAGAAACTTTCACGTCCAGACCGTTCTGTCGTCCTTGAGTATGTCCGTTGTGACATGATTCATTCAAGCGCAATGACAAATGAAACCAGTGCCACATTGAATGTTGTTTAAAATCCTGCACGTCACGTCAGACAACACTGCTCAAAAACACAGAGGCGCAGGCGTCTCTTTCTATTTATGTTACACAATAGTGTTCCACAGTGAGTCGGCATTGATGTTATAAGGTGGAGAAAGTCTTTTAAATTGCAAACTGCGCAAATAAAATATATATGTAAACAAAAACGAAAAACTAGATTGTTTTACTGTGTTGGTTATCTGTACTTTTTTAGAGAAAAATAAAAGCGGTAAAGCGTCAATGTCGTCAATGCTTTTTTCGTAATAAAACTATACCAAAATTTTGAAAAAATGCGCTAATGGGATTTGGCGGTTTAAAGGAAAAAGTTTTATACCTTTTATCTTTTTTCTTTCAACACTTTTTATTTTTTTAAAGTCCTTTCAAAAATAGCACAAATGAATATATTTTTTCGCAAGTTTTTGTCTGTTGGGTGGGGGTATTCGCATTTTAGTTTTTTGCAACTTCCTACACTGACGCTTTTACTCAATAAAAATAAAAACATCATCAGCTTCATTCAGAACAGGAAGACTTAAAAAAGTGGCTATTTTAGTTGCAAGTTACGTACGTCCGTACTTACTACTAACTCTCGATTCACTCGACAAACAGCCGTATCAGCATCCTGAGCATCAACACCAGCCCCCACACAAGAAAGCCAGCGGTGCATTTATTTATTTTTTGCAAAGAAGAGAAGAAACTAAAAGGAATATAAAATACAACAAAAACTGCTGAAATAATGCTTTATCCACTACAGGCTCGCTTCTTCTTTTCTTCCTACAGTCACGTTCACTTTTCACTCTCTTTTGGCTATTTTTGCAAAAGTAAGCAAAAACTGCTGTTACTGGACTCATGTGGACGACGACGATGATGATTATGTTGGTAAAATTTTCAAAGACTGACCATCAGCGGACGAGAGATAGGAAATGGGTTATAGAGTAGTTGGTTGTGTAGCAAAAAACGGCTCCATCAGCAAACACAGGGAGAGTATATTATACTGGACGACATTTTAAGGACGTGTCATTCCCATCAAATCGAAAAGAAAAGACGCACATCAACCTCAACGACTTCTAAGAAACAAGATGAAACTATGGACCATTATCATCGTCATCATCATGAACTTGGGTGGTGTATCTACACTGAATGAAGAAATAACCTGTTCAACTACTTTCACTGAAACTGAATGCAACACGTACTTGTTTGATGACCATGTCTGTGAATTCTCAAAGCACAATCCAGAACAGAAACGAAGAGAGACAGACAACCTAAAGAGAGAAGATTACACTTGTCGTTCGTTCGTTCGTTCGAAAAAAAAAACCTTTTATCTTTTTCGTTTTTTACCAAAAAAAAATGTTTCTTGATGCGAGGCGAAATTAGGTCATGTTATTTTCTGTCAATATACTGAATCATAAAAGTATAAAAAGACCGTAAAGAAAAATTGATGTGTGGGGGTCAACAATAATAAAGCCGACAGTAGTATAGCAAAGCAAAGTTCAAATAGGTAAATGGAGCGGAAGTAAACAATTTTCAAAACGTCCATTTAACCACGTCGTTTGTTTTCGTACACAGTTTATAGGTAATTGCACAAGTTTATAAAGTTGTACAAGAAGCTATCTAGCGGTTTTTTTCTGTTTTTGTTTCTCATCATCATATAGTCCTTTCTCCAATGCGATTAAGTAGAGCAAATCAATTACTAGATTTGTTGACAATTGGTTTATGATAATAATAATTTAGTGATGTTTTAATGATGATAGGGATAACATATGTGACATCATACGAGAATGCGGGGGGCAAATAACTTCAAAATGGAAAATCTAACATAGCGAGAATGAAAGCGAAACTAAAAGGAAGCAAAACTAAATATTTTCTAGTTGGACTGCATTATTACAGGATCGCGACCGAGGAAAAGAGTTGCAGACCAACAACTTCTTGGTTACTTTTCTCAACAATAACAAAGAAAGACGCGAAATAGACCACCCATGCGGACAGCAACAGGAAAGCTCAACTAGGGATTTTTTTTCTTTTCTCTCTTTTCGCTATTCATCTTGTGTCCTTTCTATTTCCCCGCATACGACGACAAACAAGAAAGGGAAAACCAACAACAGAGAGAAATAAGTAAAATGAAAGTTTTTGAGACAAAGGAAGGAAAAAGTCGACCGAGTTGAAAAAGTAAAAACGAAACGGAGCAAGAAAGCAGCCGTTGTTGTTTAGTGGTGGTAGTGGCGTTGAAAAGAAAAGGAGATGATGATGAGAGCAGGGTGATAATGTGTTGATATGGCGGTAAGCCGATATAGGGACGGTATATTATATAAAACCTGTTAGCAGAGAGATTGAATTACTGACTGCTATAAGGTACAGGGTTACACACAGCTAAACAACTAGTACAAAATATGAAGTAGCTCGACAGAAAAGTAAAAGGAGAGAGCAAGAATAAACAACGAGTTGGTCTTGTAGCCAACCATATGGTGACCATTTCCATCATTGTCTTGTTCCTTTGTACTCATTAGAGACAGAAGAAGTCAACAGTTGTTGTTCGTTGAGAGGAGGGGATAGAACTATACATTCCTTCATACCAGCCAATTGAAACTGTTGGTGTAAATTAAAGTGATATCTTTATTTACTGCGTCGTGACAGTTACTGCAAGGTACTTCTATACAAGAATGTTGAAAAGTGATCCATACAAGACGAAAAAGTTCATGAAGCTTTGTTGTAACACGACTACGACACTCAGAAATCAGTCAGTCAATTCTTTTTAATGATACTTGGAAATAACTGAAAGTATCGCAATCGCAATGTAAGTATATATAATGAAGCCTCTTTTCTGGAAAATGCTTATGCCCATTAAAAAGACAAACGTAAAGGCAGTAATGAGCACTGGTGGTAAAAAATAATACAGTTGTTGAACGTGATGTTTATTTTATATCGGGTAAACGATCGGAGACATTGAACCAATAACACAGCAACAAAACATAATAATTCTGTTTGAAATGTTTCAAATACAAACTTTGAATTTATTTTTATGAAAAAAATATTCTACTACTATTTAACAGAACACGTGTTATGTGTCAAGGGTGTCATGTTGGATGCATGGGTCGACTCCATTGCAGTGATAAGGTACATTATGGCAACTTTGAAATAAGATCGTCCTTCAGGTTCAAAGGGGGCTCCCCATTATCTATTCAATGTTTGTTTATATTGCCTACATACTAACTACGATAGTGTTATTCTGACAAATGGTAATACTTACGATTAATGTTGACATCCATGTGAAATTTCAGTTCTTCACCCACGCTGTAATGTGAGATTTTTTAATATTCCGCCAAGCTTCCTGGATCCGGTGTCTCCAGCAGATAGTTCCACTCGTATAACGCTTGCATAGTGCCAAGACATTTAATCTGCTTTCTCTTAAAAAAGACTTCAGTAAAACGGACTAACTTCTGACGCCTCGAAACTGTAATAGAAAACCTCCTATAGACTATAGAAATTCTTTCCTAGCAGAATAGAATTACTATTGATGTTGTGCACTGAAACGAAACAGTCACTGATGTTCACAATTTCCTGAATTTGAAATAACTAGTACATTGCCTATTAACACAGATAAATAACGGAATAAAGTGGAGGACAAATGAAGTCTTGAAAGAACCTGGCAAATCTATGATGCAACCTGTATTGCATAAACCTTATAGATACACGTCCGGTATGGCGCCCTTATATCCTCAAACCCGTGCCGAGCAAATGCAAATTCTTGAAAATGGAAAATCATTATTATTACCTGTTTCGGAAACTGCAAAACTGCAGTTTGAAAATGTTTTATATATTTTATTTTAATAAAGGCAATATATCACAGTTCAACATTGAGCACAATTCATTTTTATCGGTGTTTCCTTACTTTCATGAATATCTATTATGTCAAAAAGCTAAACTTTTCCAAAACTTGGTTCCGTATTTTTTGCCCTTAAAACGATAAACATTATAAATGTTTCATAGAAAAATGTTTCTGTATTCTTAGAAATCAGTTTCATTTTTAACGTGTCTTGCAAAATGCAACAATGTTCCCCAATGGCAGTGCAAAAAGACATCATCAGCAGAAGTCGGCATTTAAAATAAACGACAAGCTATACAAATAAAAATTTCAACGGAAAACAGTTTCATGTTTTCAGTCTCTCAAAAAGAAGATATTTTTCGGTTTTATGTGCGGAATCACCATTTAAATATTGAATTAGCTATTACGAGATCAAAAAGGCGTGGTAGATTCCATCTTTTTAACGATAGCACCGTTTTGGCGATAAAATAAAATAATGGTGAAATATGGGGCAATAAGACTAGTCATCCTACTGAAAATGTTTTGACCATTCAAAGCACTTGTTATTTATGCATTTACTGCTATTGTTGTGACAGCTTATTGAATTCGGGGTTTTCAGCTCAAAAGCAAGTCACAGCTGCATGTTGAGAGAGAGAGAAAAGCAATCCAACTTTACCCGTTTATTATACACGAAGGCAACACCGGATCACAACCCTTTTCCTCCAACAAGACGAAAGAAAATGGGTACAGTATTTAGGCGTCCAACAAAACCCGGAAGTTGGTCGTCGCCTTCGGATGTATAACTGGGCAGAGGATCTGAACCAGTAAAAGCAAAGTTTTTTTTAGTACACGACCATTTTATTTGCTTCCTTCTTCAATTTCAACTTTCTATTTCCTGACCAAAACTATTTTCCTCTAGACAGTATCTCGAATTGGTCACGATTTGCCCTGAATGCATCATGATAATTAATGTGAACTGATAATACGGCTATCCGTCGGATTCCCTGATCCAGCCAAAAAAATCTTCTGAACATGAGCATACTCTATCCCTATGGTTTTTTTTTCTTTCTAAAAAACAAAATTTACTTGTTGTCCGTTCGTTGTCTACCTCTCGTCGTCAACCCACCAACTGAGGTATGTATTTATACCTCTTTTAATCCACCACGTTCTTATTTCGTGAATTTTCCCTTGTAACAAGTCACGTCTTGGAAAAAGACGTATGGTGAGTAAACCGACACACACGGCAATATCGGCAGCCACTCATTATCGTAATTCAATTAACCCAAATTAAATTTCCAAGTTGTGCTCGTTCCTTCTTCGCCTTTTGAAGCGCACATCTTCTACGTGAGGATGTGTTGTCTTCATCGTAGCGCATGCTATCGTATCACGCATCATGGCATTTCTCCTCAGCAAACTTTCTTTTTAATGGTTTATTGTGCAATAAATACAACAAATTGGAGCCATATTATTTAACACGAAAAAAAATACACGGAACGTAACCTGTCGTTAATTATATGTCCTGACCTTATTTTTTTCTCCTGGAGCCCAGATCAAGTGATGATTGCTGCGTGTGTGGAGGTAGTATGTGTAGCTTTCAGCGAGTATGATATGATGACATAAATTTACTAATAAGAAAAAAAACTGGGATAATGATTCTCAGAGTCGTCTCTGGCTAAATTATTATTTTGCGAGAAGAATCCAACCAAGAAGCCCGGAAAAGAAAAAAACCAGCTCGTGCAATGAAACAAAGCCAAAATAATTTGACGATAAGGTAGTAGTAGAGAGCAATTATTTTTCTAGGGGAAATTGGCATCTGGTACCAGTTTTTTTCGCTTTCGTTTTTTTTTCAAGAAAAATACTGGAGGGTTTTTTGGTCTAGAAAAATAACCACTGAGAAAGATGAATGCTGCTCAGTAAATAAATGGGGGTGGGTTCGAAGAGTTGTGTACAGAGATGAGATGGAGGAAGTAGTAGAGCTGTAGAGTAGATGGAGCATATGTGTACTGATGTATACCTATATACATACGTGTTCCTTATAATTAGGTTACGGTTGGAAGGCTGTTTAGCTGCTTCTTCGTTCGGGTAGAATCTAATTATGTAGTTCTGTCTTACGTGGCCCCAGACGTGTACTTGGAGAAAATTAAAAACGTAGGTATAGTTTCTAGCTTTCCACTCGTATGAAACTGTTGCTGCTAGAATTGTTTAAGGGGTAGTACCTAATGATACGCACTGCTTTTTGTTAGCTTGGCAAAGAAAATTATTGCTGAGGACTTGTTGTCTTGCATGCAAAGCACATTTCACAATACATAAAAATATGTGTTTTGCAGTGTACCGGTTCGAATGGGGTTTTGTCATGCTATTAGCGATAAATTTAAATTTAATTAATGGATTTATTTGAGCATTGAAAAGACTACAGCTAAATGATAGTAAAAATGCATTACATTCAGGGTTATTTCTCATTACATGCCAGTGTATATGTTTTTTTTACAAACCTGAAGTCGTTCCGATACCTTTGAGGTGTACAATTATTACAGTCGGCTGTGAAGTTAGTCATTTTGATAATGTTGAAAAAACGAACCTTGAATATTTTTGCAAGGAAAAAAACAATTTAAACGTTTTCCGAGGTCGATTTATTATGTAACTACTCGGGTGTAATTACTCATTGGTACTTATTAATCGTAATTTTTTTAGGAATCCACTTCAAAAATGTAAACGAATTTACATAAAAGTTAAAATAATAAAAAATTACTAGAAAATAGTAAATATTCACAATATAACGTTATTCATTGGATAATTTTAATCTATACGTCATAAAAATGTGGTTTCGGGAAGTAAAGTTGGAAAGCCCAAACCAGGGACAAAATTTGATTTTTTTATCGTGTCATGATTTATCATAAGCAGTAATACTTGGAAAAGTTAATTTCCATTGTGTTTGAGAAACGTAAGATAACAAGTAACTTGAAATAATTTGAGTTAAATTCACTCGTAAAAGCCAAACTTATTTTTGTTGTGGATTACTGCCCAACGTCATGTCATGTTAAATGAATTCTGGACTTCTGTAAAAAAATCAATTAATAGGCATTAATTTCATCATGAACAGGAACAACCAACCAACCAAAAACGAAAAAAGTGTTATGAGGTTCACTTTTACATCTGCATCTGTCGGTAGAGGCAGAAAAGTTTTTTTTCCCGAAATATTGATATTTGGTAGCTTTGTGCAAAGATTGTCAATTTTTTCTTTTCAAATAATCTCTTGTTACATTGTGTTGCGCACAATGATGTTTTTTCATAAACCGTCACTATCACGCAATGCTATTTATACCTCAATTCAACAAATTCACGGGGCCTAAGTCTGGACTAAACCGGTTGATATACTCGCCGCACCAATTGTGTCATTTTTTGTAATATGGCGTCCCATCATTTTTACTATGATCTGGTAATATTATTCATACATTTGCATTTGGTGTTGCAGCTTGGTTGCGTGCATTTACAAGAAGTCACAGAAGCAAACATGTCATCTACAACAACAGTGCCCCCATTAGGATACATTACTTGCGTACTCGCTCGCTGCTCACAAAAATGGACAAATCCAGATGGACTACGTCATATACCCCGGCAGTGATTGCCATCTCAAGTGTAACGATGCAAAATAACTTCTTTACATACAAACTTTATAAGGCTTATGAACAATCATTTTCATTTTACAGCTAACGCCAGATTTTATTTAAAATACAAAAAAAAATCAGTCAAAACGGTATCATGACTATGGATTAGCTTACTTTTCAGGTGGGAATGTAACAGTGAATTAAACGGAACATGTGGGAGAGCAGCAGCAAAGTATACGCCAAACTTGCCGCGGCTGAAAACATAAAAATCAGCTGAAATTTAGAAATTCTTTATTTTCCGTAATTGCCGGCTTTACATAATATACATTTTACTTAAGACTAATTTTGTAAGTTACAATTTGTAACTCTTTTACTCTTTTATGGCAGCTGTCAGTAAATTTCGTCCAGTCGTTTGATCAACAATATCGCTTTATTCTGAGACTAAAAATTTTAAATATAAATTCGGTGCATCTATCTTCATCATATCCTCTTATCTTACAATGCTTAATTCAGTTTATGAATAACAAAAGACGTGGTAATTTAACATATTTTATAAATGCACGGAATATCATTAATTTTTAATTTCTCTCTTTATTATCGATTTATGTAAGCCATAGCCTACAAATATCATTCTGTTCCCCCTCTAACACAACGATA
>JAHZNB010004459.1:0-10419 GCA_027744295.1 Callyntrura guangdongensis
CATCGCCTTGAATGCATGTAAATGTAACAAGTCAAGACGAAACAGAGTAAAAAAAGACATCATGCATCACAAAACTAACAGGTTTGTTCATTGTTTATATGACATCATGAATCATGAATACGAATTTGCCTGTCTGAAAAAGCAAAAAGGCCAAAAAGAGAAAGTTTTTTTTTTCAAAGGAGCCAAACCTGATTCAGTGCGACAAAGTCTTCTGCAGAGATCACATCATCATGGTTCATGTCCAAAACGTGACGAAAGAAATGGGTCAGTTTGACTTTTTGAAAGTCGGAAAGATAATCGCGGTCTGGTTTTTTCGGCTCCTCCATCTCCAGACCTTGTTCGAGGTCGTCCCTTTGAACATACGTGGCTGAAATTTAGAAAAAATACAAAATGAATAAATGGAATACAGTACAGGTCACGAGATGAGAAACTTTTTCTCTTTGATAGGCGGTTAGTTGGACCCAGTACGGGTTTATCCTTCGTCCCCGCAGCGAGAGAGATGAGATAGAGATAACTGAACTAAAATGTTCTTCTACATTTGATAAAGAGAAAATTCCAAGGAACAAGTAATATAATCAGTCTAAATTCTATTTATATGCATAAAACACCCTATGCATACACTGATACAACCACTGCTACAACTGTAAAAAATCTTCCTTAGTTTTCACTTGACACATTTTTACTGCTTTAACGCTGAATAACATCAAAGAGTACGTTTTTTCCAAAGATAAAAAGTAAATAGCAGTGAGACTACAAGAATATTTATAAGTTTTATGGGAAAGAAAAAAAGTAGGTTGTGAAAACAAACTGGGAGAACTGCACCCAAATAGTAAAGTTCCCGTTCCACGGACAAACTGAAATATAAAGACAGCAAAGGGAATGAAATCTGAATGCAATCTATTTTCTCTAGCGAGTTTCTTCGATTTAATTACGGGGAAAAGAAGAAACAGAAAGTGTGTTGGATGATCACGGGAGTGGAAACAGTTGGGAGTGTGTACTGTATACAGACTATATTATAGGCATGCATTTCGTATCTTTCGGCACCTTACCGTCTTGTTCTTATTGCGATGGTGGGAGCGAAAACAATTTACTTATTCTTAATGTTCTACTGTTTAAGGGCCATGCATCTGTAGAATGAAGTTATTTAGGTATTCCACATAGTTATTATTATTATTATAAGGGAAGAGCAAACCCTTTTCTCTCTTCCCTTTTATTATTATGCATACTTGTACATTACTATTCATGTAAATATTTTTCTTTCAATGTTGTTTACCCACTGCCTATTGACTGAACACAAGTTTAAAAACGAAAGACTTGAAGAATTGTAGGAATGTGTGTTTGCTTTACATTTCATGTAATTCTTTACATGCATTACAACTACAACGGCATTTATTTTAAATTACTTCGGTGGTACTGTGTGTGTTGAGTGTGTTCGTCGTTACAATCAGTGCGCCGGACAAGAAAAAAGAATGGTAATTGAATAGGAACTGGAAGACAGTGTTTTGGAAAATAAAGTTGTGGAGGAGGAAGTGAAAGAAAGAGTAACGAAATGGAAAAAAGGAAACCAATAACGTTGAGTAAATAAACATTGTAGATGGAATATCCATTGATGACGATGATGATTATATGGAACAGCAAAAAAGTAAACAATAATAACATGCGTCATGATTGCATGGGAATCCGTAATATAGAAAAACTGCAAGGTACATCAAAACAGGCAATTTCTTCGTTGGATTGTACAGATACCAAGAAAGAATCAGGTTCGTTTGTTTTCATGTTTTCCATTTTCCCGTTTTACCTTTCATGTCTCGGCTGCTGGTTTTATGGGCACTATCCAAATCAAATATGATATCGAGTTTTTTCGAACAAATATGTTGTGTTGTACCGCAGTAACAGGATTCATACGCATGCTTATGTGTTTGTGACGCTCTGCGGTCTTTGATAGTTTATATCAATCGATAATACCATGCAAATTTGTAAGGTATATACATTTAAACAGGTATACTTACTCCAAACGTGAACTGTCCATCCTGTTGACTTTTGTTGTCCACCAGATGGTCCACTGCTACTAGAGGTAGGTCCACTGGCTAAACCATCCCCTGCACCTGTTCTTCCGTTTAACGCTCCCGATGAATTATTCATATTGATTGAAGGTCTTCCCATTCCCGGCATCATCATACCGGCGGCTAATCTATTTCCTAGCATTCCTCCTCCTGGTCCGGCTGAAATGTTGGGATTACTTCCACTGGCACTTGCACCGCCTCCGTCACCACCAACGCCTTTTCCAATGATGCCAACAACCGGCATTTCATTCTCTGAAACTGCTGTTCTTTGTTGCAGACCGAAGGAAAGTGAAAGTTTATTACTATTTACACCAATATCACTACTACTGAACTGAAGCTCTGGAGTTATTGTTTTTGTGGTGACGGGAGTAAGCTTTGCAGAAGATGCGGTCGCAGTAGAGGTTGTGACGTTGACCGTGTCTTTACTTGGTTCATTTTTAATTGCGGAAGTCGCAACGGTAGTGGTAGTAGTAGTAGTAGACTTGGTAGTTGTTGTGTTTACAGTTGGACCAGCGGCACCACCAGAAATGCCACCTTTTTTAACACTGGATTCTCCTAAAGCTTTTGCACTAAGTTTTTTCTTCGAGGTACCAGGGGAGCTACCACTGTTATTGTTTAGGTTCGAAGTAGAACATCCTTTTTTCTTCGTGGAGCTTGGTGAACTGGGACAGTGTTCAAAATCAGGATGATTTTCAGGCAAAGTTTTCCAACGTCTGATGAAGTTGTCTTTTGTTCTCCCACAAGCCGTTCTCCAGTTTTGAAGGAGTTTTCTCGTTATTTTTACAGAATGTGCACGGTCAACAAATATTGGAGCTGATGTACCTGGAATCCAAGGGATGGTAGGATCTGCTGGCTCGGTTTTTACTTCAGTTGATATAGGAGAAATGGGATTTGTACTTGGCACAGAAACATCAGAAGCCTTAGGATCACTTGTCGACGACGACGAAATTGGTTGCTGCTGCTGCTGTTGTTGAAGGTGAGTACGTTGCAATGATGGACTCGCACTTTTATCGTCCTCCCTGTCCTTTTTATTCTTCAACGATAAGCCCCTCGAGGAGGTTTGCCCACTAACTTCACGCTCACCATCACCGCCACTATTATTATTGTTTATATAGGAATTTGTACCAGCGGCACTGGCAAGCACGGATGATGATGTATTAGGAAACCCGGAAATTGAATCTTTGGGAATTTGATCTGTTGATGACGAGGATGCAGGTCCTTCTCCTACTAGTGGAGGAAGATTAAATTGGGTCGTTCGAACAGGAGATTTCTTTCTGCCAAGATGTTTCACTGATAAACGAGGAGAAAGAGACGACGAACTCCCGGCAACTTCGGTAGGTACTGCTGCCACCAACGAAGAAGAAGAGCAAATCTTTTCTTGTGACCGTGACGGGTTCTGATTATTTGGATGATGAAGGGAAAGATTGCCTTCAAAAGAGGGATTAAATGTCAAGCTTAGAAAATGAAAGATGACATACAATCAACAAAAACGTACCTTACACCACCGTATTTTAAAAGCCAAAGAAGCACTATTGGAAATTGAATACTACGAATTTTCAGGAATCGGCGCTCAGCACTACCAAACTTGAACTGCTGCTGCTGTAGTGTGCATTTTCAAGAAACTTTCTTTTTAAGAGTACATGATAATGACGATATTATTATCATGCTTAACAAAGAAAGCCAAGTGAAATAGCCTGAAAGCTAAGAAAGCTATTGTTGTGATGTGCCCCTAGAAAAACCAACAGTGCACTCCTATGATAAACGTCTTACTGCTTAGTCAATATACTGCAGCTCCGTTACAGGGAACAGCAGGGTTGCTACTGACTCTAACGTGCAGAGTGACAGCGGATTTTTCTCGGGTTCGGATTTATTCCAACTCCACAGTTTGAGCGAAGCTATGGTGGAGGTGGTGGCGGTGGAGGGAATGTGGTACCGTGTTAACCAGCAGCGTGCCCTCCTACACAGGATATTTCTGTAAGCAGCCAACCGCGCGCGAAAGCAAAAAGCTCTCTGGCAGCAACAAACAGAGTAGCGGCAACGTTAGGAGAAAAGGATGTTTTTGTAGGTGAAGCAAAAATAAAGTTACTACTTGCTACCATACAGCTTCAGCATGTGTTGATTTGAACAAGAAGTCGAAAAGAGAAAGTGTGGTGAAGCGTGTAAGGATTTAACCGGGAAATAAGAACCATTAATAGTAAAAGCTACTATAATATATACTAGTAAGAGATAAAAAAATGCATTTAAAGAACAAAAAATATTTTATAATATAGGTTTTAGAGTAGTAGTGGTAGTAGTAGTACTTGTATTAGTGGGCGCACTGATATTTCCTTTTGACGACGACGACTCCTTTTTTCCTTTCAAACTTCGAGATGAAGCAAGTGATTCCTCTTCACTGTTGTCTGTTGTCCCGGACATCTTGGCTCCCTTTTTGGAAGAGGTTCTGAAACTGCTACTTCGGCTTCTGCCACTCCTTCGCTTGCTTACCTGAACTTCCAATTCTCCCGACATGATGATTAGATTGCCAAAAAAATTGGATGGCAGGAAATGATGCTCACTTGACCGCGACCGTGTATATTTCATGAAAAGAATAATATTTATTGCAAGTTTGTTAAATACCCTACCACTAGAAATGCATTTAAATACTAACGTTAAAATTTCTGGAAGGTGGGAGCACGTGGGTTTTATCTATTCTGGCAAAAAATGAGACAATATTCAAGATAGTACCAATGAATGCATGAGCACAGCTCGTACTCATTTTGATAGCGACACGTGTAATAGAAAGGGAAACCAGAGAAAGCTTGGTTGTCTCGTAAAGTGTGATTTATTAATGGCAACAATAATGTAGTAAATAAAACAGTTATCTAAAGAACGCATTTACGATTTCTTTTCACTTATTACTGATTTTAGAACAAAGTTTATGACAAGAGGTGCACCTGCATTTTCAAAGAAAAGTTAGACGAGGGAAATGGTCTATTTGGGAAATTGTAATCTGTTAAAGCGTCATGATGGATGACGATGAAGGGAATTTCGTAGGTTAAAGTGTACTAGACTAAACATTTCTGTTGTTAGTAAGTTTATTGAACAAACTCGGTAACTAAAGCTTCATTGAATAAAAAGAACAAATAAAAGAAATGGGTGGAATGTCACGTCTTTGCACACCACACATTGTTCTCTTTCTAACCGAATTATGACCATAAGATCTCTGGCATAACTACAAGTAACAGATACAACACAACAAGGAAGAAAGGGAACAACCAACGAATTCCAGATATAAAAAAACATGTCTACCCACCCGTAAAAGTATGGCTGCTTTATTATTATCATAGTTATCATCATTTTCTTCTTGACATCCGGCGGCATCAAACTTATTGTACTCACCTGCTTATGCAGTATCTGTTGTCCAAATTTTTTCTCCTTTCTCTCCTGCAAGCTATTCCATGACTTTCTTTGGTAATTCTTCACAGATGCGCATTTTTCTCTTTGGGGTCGCCTCTTTTTCTTTACCTTCCTTTCGTGTTTCCCGATTTTTGTGGGTACTTACTCCACCCGCTTCCCCAGAATTACACACACCTATATATAGTCACCCTGCTGCCGTGTCACAATGACAGAAACATTCCATCAACGAAGGAATAAAAGAAATGAAGAAACAGAAGAGTTGGCTTTTCTTTTTTTATTCTGCTGTTGATGATGCTGCTGTTCCTCTGTTCAACCCAACCAGCTTTTTTCTTTCACGTGCTTGGGATGTTCAGCGCGTCATTTTTCTTGTCTTGCTAACAAAATAAGAAAAAATATATATACATTTCATTGCATTACGCTATTCAATCTTCAAAAGAAGAAAAAATTACTAGTTTTGTAACAAGCAGCTTTGTTGCTGCTGCAGAGTAGTATCGCGTCTTTGGTACGAGGCAGTAGCATTAGAGTAACAAAATTACTATTTTACTTGAAGGGAATGTAATATAGTTCCAGGCAGGCAGAGTAATATAGCAACAGTACAATACAAAGTAGCAGTTGACTGATTCTCTTTTGTTCCAAAAAATGATATGCCACGCCACACAGCACAGCAGTTGTTACTTACACATGAGACCTTACACCATCACACTCATTTTCGAAAAAGAATATGTATTTTTTTTGGGTCTAGTATAAAATTGTTCGCCTTGTAACAGGAAAAATTCATTTTTGGCTGAGGTTACGAAACTCCGTCTTATAGTTAGTACTGACGAGCATCGAGAAAAATAATACAGAAAAAGGAATGATGGATGCAGAATGTGAGGAACAATGAAACATAAAAGAGAATAATTCGGCAAGTTATGGAAGGAAAAGAGAAAAAAGAAAGAAAACTATCCGGTTGGTTGCAACATGCTGCATTGCATTCCTCTCATTTTTCTGACGGGTAAGTAAAATAAGAAGAATAGCGCATCATCTAACGACCCACACACCATTAGTCCACTTACACCAATGGTATCGTCATCATAACTTTCTCTGTTGAGGCTTTCGAAATGTCAGGAGGTGGAGGAGCGGGAGCGGGAGCGAGACCCAAAAGTCCAGCGGTAGCAAAGAAGAGCGTATACACAGGTACATTTATAACCTACGAATCATAGGGTAGACCGTAGACCGAAGTTTAGTATTTCGTCAGAGAAACTTGATTCTGATGATGATTGTGTCAGGTTTTGCAGCGAGAGCGAAAAAAACAACGGAAGCAACGGTAATGCCATGAAAGAGAGAGAGACCGTTAGTTTATTCCTTTTGTTCGCCTGCGGTTAATACCATTTTTCCTGACTTGATCCATCAGCAGAGAGATACTTCTTAAACGAAACATAGATTTTTTCAGAGTCACGCTACAATTTTTATGGAGGATATTGTTTATTTATTTATCAAAAGGAGGGTTTGTTATTGAAATTTCCTTACAACGTTACAACTTATCATCATTCTAAAAAAGCAGTACTGACAACGACGACGTTAAGATTTATCAAATGAAAGTTGGCCAAAATGTAATCATGTTGAACTGCGAGTACAATTGTAAAATGGTTTGCTGGAAGGTACACAATCAAACGTGCCACATTCTCTGGCTGACTGTGACTACTATGTACACTCTAATAGGTACGTTATTCCAGGCGGACAAAGTGTATCTATGTATATAGATGAAGTTTGATGTAATTTTATAGTTTATGTGATTCCGTCTGTATCTAGACTGGAGGAAGAATTGAAAAGAGCAGTTTTATTCGGTTTAGATGCTTTTTGTTCTTTTCAGATTACGTGTTTCATTCATTCTTCTTTTGTTCTAGTTTTTCCCCCTTTACATTGTACTATTCTCTTTTTTGCTGTCTGCATCAGTAATAAACAGCTCTACTGGAGTTGATGTCCCCTTTTGTGAAATAAAAAAGCAGGAAAAAATAAAAATGACTACCAGAATTGCCGGGAAGAATATTATTTTTCTCGTGGTCGTTTTCTGACAACGTTCATGATTGGGTTACAGATCCACAGGGATTTCATATCATGTCAGAAACCTATCGCCTTTCGTATCTATTTTTTCTATTATTTCCATCCCCATATAATTTTATTTTCTTTTAACGCTTTTCGTAGTTTACATGCTTGTCATGATGATGACAGGAAGAACGAGAGGGTTCAAAAGGCACTGGTAAAAATATATGTATGTTTATCAAAATCTAAGGGCTTTTCGATCTTTGTGTCGACCTTAGCCTTTTTTCCAGTTTTATGGCGGTTGGTAGATAATAGGCGCCTCTTGCGAATTTTTGTTTGCTATCTCACTTTTTCCAGCATTTCTTGCTTTAGTAATTTACACAAAGTTACCCCAAGACAAAAGAAAGAATGGTGGCGAGGCTACTGTTTGGTTGTTGGTTAGATAAGATGAGGAGCCGTTTTTTTGTTCCTTTTGTCTTTCGAAAACCGAAATAATGTTAGCTTGTTCAATGAAGTGGGAATCATTTCGAGGTGAGTTGTGAAAGTTGGTTCTCCATAAAACATACATGAGTATGCGTGTACTACGTACTTGTGTGTATGCAGGTATTAATTTCAGCATTGGACTGCATTGAATTGATCCATTTTATTTGGGACACCACGCAAAGTGCTCCATAGAAGAGGAGAGAAAGCACAAAAAAGTTTACCATGACTTGTGATAGCAGCAGATGTGATAGACCTTCTATTTAATTCTCAATTCTTCGATAAATCAAATGAAAAGGTTTACAACTCCATAAAACACTGGTAATGATGAATCAATTGGTGTGTGCAAGTCGTTTCTATTGCCAGCGTGGAATGAAATTTCTCTCCAAAACCCGGATTTCATTTTCACTTTATTTCTTGTTCGTGCTTGGCAGTCGTAAATTTCCAACTCAAGTACTAGTTCAAGTTGCTGCTGCTGCTGTGGTGTTGGTAATATACTGCTGCCGAGAGGGTGGGCATATATGTAGTTTGACGAGAGGAAAGTGTGGTAAATTTGCCTTCTCAATTGTTTTGTGCTGTCTCTGTCGAGAATTGGAAGTGCAACAAAACGTGAAAAATGGAGATGGATGTTGATGAATGGGTACATACAATTTATTAAGTTGTAATGGACTCCCACCCATCAGTACCACCACAATAACTACATCCACAACCACTTGAGCGTTCTCTTACGCTTCCCCTGATTAAAGTTGACGGGCTTTTGTAGGAAAATGGAAGTTTTATCAAATTACTTGCAAAAAGGAAATGGCGTTAATAGAGAAGGACTGGAGGAGAAAAAAACTGACAGAAACTCTGACACTGATACATCTACACAGACCTTTTGGTGCGTGTAAAATTTCAACTACTTGACGTTGTTGTTCAATATAAAAAGTAACAAAAGTTGATGTGATGTTAATAGAAAACAAAAAAAGCATGGGCATTAAATTTGAAGCTTTCAAAAATGCGAACAGCATGCTGATTTTGGAGTCAAAATAACCTCCACGCTTGGTACTTAGCTGCTAGCATCATGTCGACGGGGCTGAGTAGTTAATTTAGACGGGGAGAGCGTGCTATTTGATATAATCGAAGTTTGTTGGCGGGGTAAAGAAAATTCAGTTCTCGTCACCACTGTTGTTCTGTGGCCCAAATTTGAGACAAAAGAATTCTTATTATGTTCAGTGTTCGGTTAGTGTGCAGTGGTGCTGCTGACGACAAACTCGAGACAGTGTATATATAGCATGCATGTAAGCTGGACCGAGTAAATACAGCGGTACATAAGCTCTCGCCAAGAGAGGGAAATGAGAATGGTGTCATTTTTAATTTCAAACATATTACACATTCGTAGCTGAGTTGAGAGCCTTTGAGAGCTGTGTTCATTTATTCGTTTGTCTGTCCGTCCATTACTTCTGACCACACTGACTTTGTGATCAAATTCAAAGAATTTTAGCACATCAAAATTAATGACCATGCTGAGATGCGCAATTTGAAATTTTATGGAGATTCCGGTAAATCCATCAGAGAGAGACATGATGATCGAAAAAAATCGTTTTCTTATAATGAAAATAGCTCTTACAATAATGTTAGTTAATTTTTTCGTTATTTTACCACTGAAAGTTAGAATTAAAATTTTATAATATGTTAATAATGACAATGTGCTTATTTTGTTGGCATACTTGCAATTACAGCTGGTTTATTTGACTGGACTGAAACTAATGTGAAAACGAAACGCGCGTTGTGGCAAGTATATAAAGACAGGGATAGGTCCCCAATTCCCATCTTCATTCTTAACACTTTCTCTGGTCCCAACTAGGATGCTAGAAAGAATGTTTTATTGCATTTTATCGCCGGAGGAAGTCAAAGGAACTGAATGGTGGAAAACAAAAGAGAATGTTCAGCAGGGCAAAGTATATATGACTCAATGAGATAATGTGATAGGTACACCGTCGTTGACGGGTTGACTTTATGATGACAGCAGACCGCTTGTAAAAACAGAACTTGGGAATATATCATCGCTGTAACTTGAAAGACTGTGAAGTGTGCATGAGACTTGAGACAATGACTATTCCTTTTTGAGAGAATGAATCACGTAGACTGACTGATAAAATAATAAAATGAAATGAATAATGAAGTGATGATGTAGTAGTAAAACTAAAAGAGAGGAAGGAAAGACAAGTTTGACAATTTTATAAAGTGATGTGTAAACTGAAAAAGAAGAAACAGACAAGGGGAACGGAAGTTTTGATATTTTGACAAGGCAAAGGCCAGAGATAAAATATTAAAGTTTTCAGTATTCTGTAATTTCAAAAGTATAAACTTGCTGTCAAGTTTGCTTTATAGCAAGAGAATTCTACTTATTGAAGCTTATTGCAGTCCAATGGAAATAATAGTGAAAATTTTATGGAAGGAAAAGGTACGACGTTTT